>AWWV01010251.1:0-66905 GCA_001974805.1 Corchorus capsularis
CGATTTGGGTCAATTCAGTCCAAAATGTTTTGGATTATTTACATTTAACGGACTTATAATCTAACATTTTGGACTGAATTGCCCCAAATCGAAAAGTTCAGGCACTAATTTGACCTTTTCATAGTTTGGACACTTATTTGACCCTTTTGGCAAAGTTTAGGGCCCTAATTGAGATTTTAGCCTTTAATGTACGTCTTGAATTTTTTTTTATAATGTATAGATAACTTATAAATGAGGAAAATGATGTTGGGAGAATTTTACTATGAAAGATTCGATACAATTCAATTCTGGATTAATCAAGATTTGGTATTCTTTCATTTTATTCTTCTTTTTTTTCAACCCTAGCCGCTCCTCTCCCCCCTTCTCCCTCTCCCCTTCTCCCTCTCTAATTCTCGTTGGTGTTTCGACTACTTCTCCTCCTCTTTGGTTATCACACTAAGGGGGAGGAGGAGGAGGATTTGATTTTTGTTTTCAATAAGGGATTCAGATCTACAGATCTGACCAGTTTTATTTGAGTTTGTTTTGAGTCAGTTTGTTTTTTAGTCAGTTTCGAGTCTAGTCTCAGTTCTTTTTGAATCTGAGTTATCCAGTCTGAATTTTATGATAGTTTTAAGTATGATCAACCTTTTATTTATTCAGATCTGTGGTAAAATCGTTGTAATCCTTTTCTTTTGGGTGCCAAGGAAGATCTGTTCATCGAATCAATCACTTGATCATCGTTGGTCAAAGCGTTTTGTTTGGAAGAACAAGCGACAACGAGGGAGTGATGGGCGTGATAGCGAGACATCAACATGATTCACGACAGGTGTTTTGGATTTTCAAGGAAGATCCACTTTTTCCGGTGCAAAAAGTAATCGATTACGTAGTTTTACTGAGATTTGATGTAATGAGGGATGATATTCCTAAAATTATTGTAAAATCAGTTACATGAATGAAAGTTATCTATTTTTTAAAAAAAAAGATTTGGTATAACTATCGAGTATTGATAGATCATTGTTAATCACCCTTGATTAATCTAATAATAACTTCCGAATATTGATAGGTTATATAAAATAAAATAAAAATTAAAATCACCAAAATACCTTTGAATTGATCTAATAATAATAGTAGGGCTTAATTCCACTCCCTCAAAAAAGTAGGGCTTAATTCCAAATTCCAAATCATTTTATTGTCACACATTGGACCATTAATATTTTTCACTAATTAAGAGTATACTCTTTGTTAGAAGTCTCTTTCTTCTTTTTGTCATGCCTTCCTTTCTTATGCTTCAAATTGACAAATTCCTTGTCTGGTTTTTTAAAGAAAGGGTAGGCAACTCCATTGATTTGAAAAAAAAAAATAAAGGAAAAATAACAAAAAAAAGGGCTAGTTATAGTGTTGCAATCTTTCTTATTTCGTTAGTAGCTGTATGAAATATGAATATGAAATGCTTTTCTTCTACACTTTAATAAATACGGAGTACTATATATTTACAGCCACTACTATTTTTTATTTTTCTAAAAAAATGTAATAGATGGAGAAGAGAAAGATAAGGAGTAATCAATATGATGCAATTTTCTTTACAAAAAATAAATAAATAAAATGATGCAATTTGCACTTCAATAAAGCATGTTGTTTTTATGTGAGAAAGAGAGAGGTTTTATTTTAGTACCCAAAACCTTTTTTTTTTTTTAAAGGAGTACATTTTCTAGGTGTTGATTAGAATCTCATCAACATTATAAACTCAATAATTAAACAATTAGTAAAGTTCTTTTTTCTTTTGTTTTTTTTTTCTTGAGGAAGAAAGAATAATCAATAATCACATGTTGGATTGAAACACACATGCACAAAGTGGTCCCATGGAGTTGGAGTCAAAAATATGTGCAAATTAAGGTTCATGTTTTTTTTTTTGGGTGAAAATTAAGGTTCATGTTTATACCTTATAATATAGGAGTTTAAATCAATTATAATATAAAAATATATATAAATAAACTAAAGTCTTTCACCTTTACTTGAGAATTTTGCTTAAAAATTTTGCCAGTGTTACTATAATTAAGGAAACCAAATGCTACCTTCAAAAGAAATTCTGTTCTAATCACAAAGATGAAACTCGGGAGCGAAGGTCAAAAAAGGGTGCCGGTTTGGGACCCAAACGTATTGAAAAGGGTAATTTGAAATCATTTTGGCTTGTTTAAGATTAATCCAGAAATTCTTTTCACTAAACAAATTAAGAAAGAAATTACCAACCGAACCAAGAAATTGAATTCAAATATAACCAAAACGAGATTGCTAACTGCATTAGTTACATACATACACGAGGAATCAAATTTATCTGGAAAACTGAAGAATTTAGAAACAACAACTAAACATTCTTGTTCTTGTTTAAGTAAATTTAAACAAGCATAATATATAGACCTATATATTATAACTTAATCAAGATTCAAGAAGAAAGATGAGTGGAATTGTCAAAAGTGGTTCCTACATGTTGAATGACAAAGCCATAGATTTTCCTCTTCAATTTCTCAACTTTGTCTACCAAGGGCTCATCTCCATTTGAAACAGCACGGTCTAACCAATCATTGACCCGTTTCAGCTGTGATAAAACAGCTGCAATGGAGCCACAGTCCAAAGGCAATGCTTTACTACCACCAGAAGCACACTCTCCCAGCACCCGGAAACCGGCGTCAAGGGACCCTTCAATGAAGCCAAGGAACCATATTTCCATCTCTAACTTCAAATTCATTGCAAAATCAACTGTCTCTTTCATTCCCTGACCTCTAGTCCATGTTGCATTTCCAGCAGCAGCAGCAGGTGCAATATGTTGCAATGAAGAAGTAGCTTTGAACTGGTTTTTCGCTGAAGCTTGATTGGATTGCCTTTTTGACAAACTTCTTTGCAGAGCTGAGGGAGACTCGTTGTTTTGAGGGGTTAGAAGGGAGACTATCTCAAGATCAGTAGCCAATGCAGCTTCAACCCATAGAGTAGAGGATTTCGAGTGCTCCATAGGGGCATTTTCTGTGTCAGAATTGTGGCTAGCTGCAACAGACTCGGCAATCCCAGTGTACTTCACAACATCATCATAAATTGATAAAAATTGGTCGATGGTTGGTAAAGGATTCCCAGCCTTAGATTTCGAGGAGAGTTCTGAAAACATGCTGCAATATATAGGGGCTTAAAATTAGGCGCAATGAATCTGTTGGCAAAATGTGATGCTTTGCTTGGTCTGACTTTATTTTCAGAAAAACAAGCATAAATAGTCTACTATATAGCAAGCAAATTAAGGTGATAGTTCTGAATATGAAATACATCAGAAACTTAGGAGACTGATCCTTCAAGTTTTTGTCACATTATTATATGATAGAAATCACAATTCACAAAATATAGTGTGATCATTACCAGTAGTAGCAAGCAGCAAGTAATCGCATACGAGAATTGACCCTTACCTTAAATTCCTGATAACAGACTCGGTAGCAATGGCCTCCTCCAATGCCTCTGCTGCAGCTTTAGAGGCAAGAACTCTCCTTTGCATAGCCTCCTACCAAAAGAAAAGGTATTCAAGATCCAAATTCAGTCTTTAAAAACATTATCAAGATTTTAGCTTTGGATGTCTCTTGGCTAAATTACAGCTACATCCTAGTCAAACCAACATTTCTCAGGCATTTGATATCACACATGGAATGATATATCTAAATTTAAAATCAAGGATTGAAAAGTTTATCTAAATACCTCATTTGTAGTCTTCCCTTCGATCTTGTTTAAAGTGCACTTATGCACATAAAAGATGAAATTTACACATTTTATTCTTCTTGCTTTAACCTCGCTTGTTTATGCTTATGGAGGACCACAATGTCGAAAGATAAAATCCCACAATAAAAAAAAATCAACAAGCTTTAGTGTTTTTCATTTTGTCCTCTAGTTTCTACTTTGTCTTTCCTCTTGTTTATTTTAATCATTCTATTTACAATCAATGGAAGAAATGGTTTATATTATAATAGAGAGGAGGACAAAGGCGGGTCCAAACTCCCGCCATAACTCATGAACATGCAGCTCCTGGCCATTAGGCCTAGCTTAGTGGCTAAGAGCTGCATGTTCATGAGTTATGGCTGAGTTTGAACCCCAACCTTGTGTTCTGCCCCTTCCTCTATTTTGTAATATAAATAATTTTCTTCCAAATGTGCAAAAAAGAGGACAAAAAGTAAAAGTAATTAAATAAACAAAAGAAAGTCAAATCCTATGTGCATTTCTTCTGTTTCTTAAAGTTCGATAACATTATATTGATACTTATGACTGTGTTTCTAAAGTATATATCTAAGATTTAAAATTTTTTGTAGCTTATATAAGAAACTATTGTGAGCAGCGCTTGGTTCTTGCGATTTGGCAAGGTGATTAGCGACGGCACATGGTTGGAGCAAGGTGATTTTGCTCCTTGGTCATTCGGTACTAGCAAGAAGCTTGCAAGTGGTGTTCATCTTGCTCCATAGAGAGAATAAGGGAGAGAGATAAGTTGGGCAACAAATTGGTTTCTCTTAGGTTTATTTCTTGGTGTTTTCCAAAGATGTAAATCTTTGTTATTGGCCAAAGCCTAAGCACCAACAAATTGGAACCAAATACAAAGATTAACCTCTTTGGAATCACCAAGAAATCAACCCCACAGAGAACCCAATTTGTTGCCCAACTTATCTCTCTCCCGATCTCTCTCTATCAACACCGCTTGCAAGCTTCTTGCAAGTACCGAATGACAAAAGAGAAAAATCACCTTGTAAAAAAAAAATTAGGAACTTTAGTATTTCTTTCTGAACATGCCCTAGTCTGAAGCAGGATATCAAATATTGGATGCTTGGTTTAGATGAATTGAATGTTTATGATTTTTTTGTTAGATAGTTTGTTGTTGTGGAGCAATATCTGGCAAGGAACAAAACTATCAAAGTGTTTTATCCTTAATAAAGGACTATGCTTTGTCCTTTATTAATCACTTTGATAGTCCTGTAGTCTTGTTCCTTTATCCTGCAAACCACTTTGATAATCTTGTTTTTTCCCACTTGGGATACTGTTCCCACAACAACAAACTATCTAACATTTTTACCCTACACGGATGATTTTCCTAAAACCTTTAGACCTAATTCATTGCTATACCATAAAGATAACTGCCTTTTAAACCTAATTCATTTCTATATCAAAAAGATAATGGTAAGACTCTATACCAAAAGAGAACATTGACTTGACGGTGCATAACATCACCTTTCTCAGTTTAGACTAGGAGATAATATGAGAAATGCAGCACCTTAAATTGGAAATTCTAATCAAACAAAGCACTATCCTTAAAGGGAAGCAAGCAGAAAAGCAAAAGCAAAAGCCCAAACACAAATTCATATATTTTATAGTCAAAAGATGGATTTGATTAACTTCTTGATAATTCATGAAACTGCCCCATACCTTTCCAAGCTTTGTAAGGTCAGCAGAAAGGGTATCCCATGAAACACTGCCATCAGTCCATTTCTTTTCATGAATGGTGATTTCTAAAGCCCCACCAGCACATGTTGATTTTTCTGAGGCCAAACTATCTTCAGGTGGGCTAGCTTTTGGTTTCTCATTGCTCGAAGAATTTTCATCATTGGATTTTTGACTATGAACATCACTCAAACGTCTTGAAATGGCCGCCTGGGAAAAAAAATAAAACATCATGTCAGGGTTTATGCAACATAGTCATAGAGGCACATAGTATGATTCAAATTCAAGACTAATCTATAAGTATTACTATTAAATATGGAAATTATAGATCAAAATCCTCATATCTCATTATTGATTCCTTGAAATCATATCATACTTAATTATGTTTCCACTTTCCCTAAATAGCAATGTTAACTAGTTTCTGCTATTAACATATGGTTCAGAGATGAACTTGTTAAGGAAAGTTTCACAATTTCTAAAAAGAAAATACCCACTATTATATCTTTTTATTAGGAGTTCAGTGATTAATTCTTCAAGCAAAGCAATCAATATTCTAAACAAAGTTACTTAGCACAAAACTAATTTAAAAAAGTCAATTCTTTTTACCTGAGTGCGTAAAATAGCTTGCAAATCCGGCTTACTTTTAACAGAAACTTTATCCTTTTTTTCCCCTGAACCTTTCTCTGGCTGCTCATCCCAGCTTTTCCTACTACTCTTCGCAGATCCCACCAGAGCTTCCGAAACCTTCGAAATCCCAGCAACAATCGTTGCCATCTTCTTCTTCGAATCCCCTACCACCGGCGAAACCTTCAACACTCCCGACAATCTCCTCCCCGGAGAAAGCGATGTTCTTCTTGCACTCGGCGATGCTTGCCTCCTTCCGTTAGGCGAAGGTTGCCTATACCTTGAGGGGACTATAATCGCCGGCTCTCTCGCCACTTTCCTGTTCTCTTCCTTAGCTGCCACCAAGCTCGGTACCACGCATTTTGATGGTACTGGAGATGCAGATCTCTTCCCTTTGGCAGCCGGAGATGGATCCCTTTCGACTACCGCCGCATTGGTTTTCTTAACAGCTGAAGAGGAACGTTTAGCGGTGGCCGGAGACGAAAACCTTTGCGGCGGCTTTTCCGGGACCTTCGATTCAGATTCCGAATTTTCATTAACTTTAACATTATCTCTAGGAGCGAGAGGCTGCCTCGTTTTCGACTTTTCAAATTTCGAATCCTTGCTGTCATTTGGAGTTTGCAATTGTTGATTTTGGTCCAATTTCTTGTTGGACAAATAAACCGCAATTGGATCCACGGAGTATTCGGATTCGGATACGGGTTGTATAACGAAATCCCTTTTAGAAGACGAAATGCGGGCAATGAGAGGGTCAGGTGAACCAACGAAAGCGTGGCGACCTGCGATCGGGCGGATACCGGAGACACGTGGCACCGGGGAGTCAAAATGGAAGCGGTCAACGTAAACGAACTGACCGAGCTGGAGGCGGTTGGAGAGGATCAATTCGGTGTCGCGGTCGGAGAGGGAGACGTAAGTGGAGTTGACGGAGTCGGAGAGCTGGACGTAGAAACCATGGTTGGGCCAGAGGTCGGAGCCAGCGAGAGCGGGGACAATGCCTATAACTTGGAGAAGAGGAGAGCGGTGGTCGCCGGTGACCCGCGTGGGGGAGTTCATGGATTGAAGGAGTTTCAGAAGGATTCCCGGAGTTAACGAAGCCATAGCGAGAGAAAAGAGAAGGAGAGATGGGGGAAATGGGGTTGGGTTGCAGGAGAGTGGAGAGTGGAAGAGGAGTAAAAGAAGAAGAGGAAAGGGAGGATTCGGCCGTTACGAGATTCAAATTCAAAAGCCCGCTAATATTTTTTTATTTTTCTATTGTTTGTTTGAATTCAGGTGGGGACAAGATCCTAGGGAGAAAGCTGTTCCCCTTAACGTTACGTTATCTGGTTAAAGGGGGAAAAAACTCTACTGTCACTGCTCGTGGATTATTAAAGAATGAAATGCCCATCACAGCACTCCACGTGGCTTCTTTAGGTCAGACACAGCCTCAATTGTTAAAATTCATTTAAGAAATAATTAACGGTAAATAATAAGATATCTCTGTGATTATTGAGTCTGTCTAAGAAAAATGGATTTTTTGGTGCCAAAAAAAAAGTAAAATGGATTTTTTGACTTGTTATAAAAAAAAAGGATTTTATTCCTTACAAACATGGAATCATATTCGAATTTTGTGAATTAAAAAAAAAATTCCAGATTTGAATATTATGAATGAAGATAAACATTAGAACTTTCTTCGTAAGTATCCAACATTGACCCTATATATGAACTAATGTGTAATTGACCCGTATGCGATCCAACATGATTCGACTCTCGAGGATTTGTGACCGATGCTCAAGGGATTTATACACCAAAGAAAGATAAAAGAAGATTGAGCCAGAATCATCATATACTAAAGACTAAGCATCTTGACGGCCAAAAAAAAAAAAAGACTAAGCATCTTGATACATACAGACATACAAACACTAGTAACTTGACTAGTTGAACCAAATTCTAAGAATAATGAAACTAAGTACTATAAATTATAATTCTTATTGGAAGCTATTTCCAAACAAAATTATCATTTTGAAAGGAATACAATGAATGTGAAATAATCTTTGCTGCTCATCATGAGATATTCCGCTGCATTTAGCAACTCAAGTCTAAAGACAGATTGAATTTTAAAGTCGTAAAACACTGGGAGGAAGGGTTCACCACTAGCTGTTGGTAAAATGGTTCACTACTCAAAAAGGTGGAGACTGTATATACTTATGGAAACAGAGAAAGATATAGGGAGCAGTAGTAGCACACTCTTGAATCCTTTATTTGTTCTATTTTCATCAATATATTTATGCCACAAAAAACAAGAAAAACATGAGGAATACAATCAATATAAAGAATATCTTGATCATCAGCCAACGGTTGGATGAAATACTGTTAAGGTATCGAACCAACTGGCTCTGTGCCCCTTCCACATTTGCCAGTGACTCATCCATGTTCTCGTCAATCCTGCCAACCCAAACCAAAGTACATCTCATAAGGCTCAAACTCTTACCTAGTGAATACTCACTAACAGAGAACAAACGTGCACAAAATAATCTAACACAGCCACTTTCCTACCCTAATTTGAGTTTTGACCAAACTGACAAATGGTATTGCAGTCTGTAGACATAAGATATGCTAAGGTCCAAGGTCTTTTCCTCTTAAAACATATATCAGTCATTCATTCTTTTGCTCTTTTTCATTACAGTGGTGAGAAACTCATCTCAACATGTGAAAGTAGTGTGCAGACGTGGCAAAATATTAGAATAGCAGGGTCTAAAATTAAAAATTAAAAATCCTAGCATATGTAATAACCAAAACTTAGCTTAAATTCCTAACCAATTTGAATTTGAAGCATATTCTTTCATTTGATAATTGGGGAGTTTGGGGGGGAAAGGAGACTATGTATAAACCTGATTGCAAGCTCCCCTTGTTGAGAAACCATGGTCGCTAGTTGTGTGAAAATACTGCTTAGTTCATGAATTGTTGACTCAACATTGTGAAGAGCTTCAGCTCGACTCTGCATGTAGCTGTCTTGCAGGGGAACCAACTGCTGTTGATGCTGCTGCTGCTGCTGCAATAAAGGCTGAGACTCCCCATCTCCTTGCTTGCTGCCAAGAAGGAAACAAGATATATAAGATAAAAGGGGTGGGGAAACTGTTCTTTTCTGCTCTTCTTAAAGTTCTATATGTCAAGAAACACCAAGCCATTATCCCGTGAATATTAACTCCAAAATTTCAAAAGCAAAATCATGAGTACATCAAATTTTATGTTTCTAAAACTTTAAATAGAATATGACCTGAAGGCTGTGGATAAAAACTGGACAAGTACATGATCATGCTAAGTAGTAACAACAGTCACTAATCCTAGCAACCAAAATATGGAACCAGAATCCAGCAGAGAACCATCTAATCTATCCATTTACTCTATTCCTTCAAACTTGAGAAAATTCTTACATAGACTTAATAGTTAAGAGTTAAATGACGCTATAATCATTTAAGTTTTTCATCGCAATAAGTGCCATATCATGTTTCTGTTCTCCTTCAGCATGTAATACCAATGATAAGATATGTTGAAAGCATGACTATGCCCCTACTCCTATAAAGGAGGAGGAAAAGAACGATTGCTACTATTTATACCTTGGAAATAACTGAGATGATGTGGAACCATTAGCCCAAGGGGGAGGACTTGTCGTTGATGTTGTAGATGCTGATCTCGAAACCAGAGGTCGCTGACGAATAAAAGGATTTGTAGAATCTTTTGAAGCAGTTGAAGAAAACAATTGCCTTCTATTCTCATGAACCTTCATATTCTGCATGAGTACACGAAGAACACAATTTAGACATGGCAATGCCACCAAGAGAATGTTATCACATTGAAAACAACAGTGGTCTACCACAACATTTGAATTACCTCAGTTCTCATGGTGAGGACTTCTTTAAACTCTTTAGTGGCACTCATTAATCGATTCTTTAGGTTATCTACAACTGTAGTTGAATGAGTTGTGGTGTCACTAGAGATATTTCCACTTTCATTCTGTGAGTTGCAAAGCAGTTGCAGGTCCACCACAGCAGAATTAAGCGCAGTAATGTCTTGCTTGATTACAGCTGTCAGTTCTTGGATCTCAGCAGTTGGATCATCAAACACCGATGTTCTCTTTGCCACTGGTGAGATACATAAACAATATTTGAAACTGTTAAATTTCTAACATAATCACAGCAATAGAAAAGGACATGACCAGACAATGTAGCCCGATTCTTGTTATCTGAAGATAGTTCCATAGATACACAACTGCAAAGTTTCACGATTACCAAGACCAACTTGATTTATACATATAATATATGGACTTCTCATATGGAATAAACATTAAGCTTCAACATGGGTGAATTTTGAGATTAAAAACAAATTGATAAATATAAATAATAATACTCACCTAATCATATACTTTAGCTTGCTATCTTTAACCAAATAATTAATCTAGTTGTCATTCTCTACCAAATCCTACATCATCTCATGTGTAAAGATAGAAAACAGCATGACAAAATACCAAAGCTTCTACTCTACCAATACATAAGCCAACCTACACCAAGTATCACCCAAAAGTATAGCTCCTAAATGAAACCAGCACAATACAATTATTATTTATCATTATTTCCTTTGAATAACTTGTGGAACAACTCCGACATTATAGGGTCCAGAAACAAACAGCACAACTCCGACATTATAAGAGCATAAAACCCTTTTGCAATCATCCACAGCTAAAGGTCCAAATAAACAAGATGCTTCACAAATAGTTCCATCTAGATCATTAACATTACAATCATCTTACCCTAAAGCAAAGAATAAACTTACCCTCCAAACAGACATAATCTATCCCCTCACTCACAAGAGATCAATTAACAACTAGTGGAGTACTATTTTTCATTCAGCACAACAGCATTGCCAACTTAGAAAATCTCATAAAACCTCCTAAAACCTTTCTATTCGTGAAACATCAAAGCAGATACAAAAGAGGCAAATTCACTGACCTAACTTCCTCATTAAGAATACAAAAATTTTTACATAAACACATTTTCCATCAAAATTGGCACCTCATCTGACCTAACTTCCTCATTAAGAATACAACAAATTGCATTCAGAAAGATAATCCAACAATTAATATACAGAAAAAGAAAAATTCTGAATAAATAAATAGATATGAAATGCTTAAACTTCCATCAACTCACACTTAGCAAGTTTGGCGAGCTTCTGTGACGTCTGGTGGATACCAAAGCCGATCTTGGAGGCCCTCTTATTGAACTCAGATTGAATCGCCACCACAGATCTCCGATCCTCGGCTTTGGAGCTAACGCTATTATTACTCAACGCCGCATTATTGGCCGATGAATATGACTTTTTTAGCCTTTCAGCTACGCTCAAGAACTCCTGCGTTCGATCCCGATACGACGATTGCCCAGATTTAACAGGCATTTTTTTTGTACAATTGTATTTACCAGAAAGCTAATTTTTCATACGAAAGAAAGATTCGAGGGATTTCAAGTTGTTCTTGTGGAAATTCTAACCATAAATTTTTGGCACAATGGGGAAATTTTAGCCAAAAAAATCTGAGAAAGAAATGAGAAAATCTGAAGGTGGCAAAATCAAACAAATTGGTAAAGATCTGATTTGGGAAAGGGGAAACCTCGTCGTTTCGTTTGTAAAGAAAAAAAGCAAAATAGTAGAAATTAAAAGAAAGAGATCGAATCGAGCTGGTTCCTCTGCACGCAAGAATTGCAGAGAAGAAAAGAAGAGAAAACTGAGAACCACCCAGCTGAAGCAGATCTACCGTCTTCCTATTATCGGTTCGGGTTTGGGTTAAATATGTTCCGTCCTCATACGTTGTCGTATAGACTGACCTCAAGTCCTCATTAGCCCAAAAGGCAAAAGCCTCTCCCTCTTTGAGGAAGATATAAGGCCCAATTTTTTTATTTTATTTTTTTTGATAATAAGGCAAATATTTCATTGATAACAAAATGTGGATAATAAGGCCCAAAATTTTTATTATATAATGCAATACATGTTTGTATTTTTAGCAATAATTAATTGGTTGAGTCGATAAACGGTTCTTATAAACGGTCGAGAATACAAGTTTGTTTTCAGGACTAATTTTGAAACTTTCATCCCAAAAGGGATCGGCCTCGGGCCAGTAATTTGACATGGTTGTTTCCGGAGGAAGCGTATTTGTTGAGAGGATTCTTTCAGGGTTTGGGTCCGAAATGGATTAGCCTCGGGCCGGACATACCGTTAGTTGAAAATATACATTTGTATATATGAACTATGTAGAAATGGTTTTTCTATGTACATGTACTACATTTAATGAGATGATGATAAAAGAACATATAATCCCCATTTTTTTTGTATGGCAAATTTCTTTGAATTCTAAATTTTTCATAGCAGAAATGCAAATAGTACAACAAATCCTGCAATAGTTCTCAGAAAAACATCCAAAAGATGACCACCATGAAGCAGCATGGAAGAACCATAAGCTATCATGACAGGGAAAGGGCAGCCTTCTTCAGATGGATTGTCATCAGTAACAATAGCCAGACCAGAAAAATCACAGTCCCAATCATTCTGGTTATTGACTTGATAATACATGTTGAAAGCATAAGAAGCATTTCCTTCAGCAGTCAAGTGATTGCAAGATGAACCATAACCCAAAGCAGTGCAATCTGATAAACTGCAAGCATAGTCTATACTTTTAGGCAACTCTTCTAAATCAGTTGCTTCAGGGTCAAGAATACACCATCTTTTGAGCTGATATTTCACATCTTCCACTGCTGCTAACCCTCTATCAACTTCATGACCTGTTAAATCCAGTTCATATTTTGGCTTCCCATCGAACTCGAAAATTCCCCAATGCCTCTCAAATCCACCAGGTTCAATGCTTTTAGCATTTTCATCTAGGAGACTAAATAGATAAACTTCAATCTCACCTTTTCGAGCCGGTGTTCCTACTCCACTCAAAATATGTCTGATCAATCCTTGGTTAAACCTCTTTGCATATTGGATGTTGGCATTTTTGTCACCATCAGTTGGCCACCCTACTTCCCCAACTATGACCTCAATTTCAGAAAATCCAGCTTTCCCCAATGCATAAAAGAGGGTATCAAGGTTTGCATCAAAGGCATTTTTGTAAACATTGTCACCATCTCTTAGAGGTCTACTTAATCCATCAAAAAATGCAAACTCCACTGGGAAATAATCATTCCCATAAAGGCTGAGAAAAGGGTATATATTGACAGTGAAAGGCGCATCATGTAAATATAGAAACTGGATTATTTCAATTGCAAGTTCCTTGACCTCAGGCCTGAAGTCACCAGTAGATGGAACTGGATTGGACTCTGGGGAGTAGTAGATATCTGCATTAAAGGGAACTGTGGCCTTGTAACGACACTTAACCCCGGATTCATCAAGAGCATTCTGGATGTTTCTGAGAGCTGGTAATGTGTACTGTAAATAGGTGTTGTTGTATGTTTGAAGGAAAGGTTCATTACCTACAGCAACATACCTGCAACAAATCAAAGTATAAACCCATGTCAGAAAATGCAAAACTGGTTTTACATTTTCAGTTTTTCCATATGGAATTAACAATTAGCAAACAATGACAACTTTTCAAAGCAGATTCTTCAAAAGTGCTCTGAAATGACTGCATGAAAGGGTTTTTGCAGAATTCAAAGTAAATGCTCTACTTTTCTTCCCTTTTAGCCATGCAAATAAACTTAAATTAGGCATATCTAAGTGGGACTCATGAATCCATCTGATACATATTGAGTCACCTCCAGCTCATTTGCATGGGGGAGAGACTGCCTTTTGACTGGATGAGGTTTTTGCAAATATGCATGAACTTTTTTCATAAGTGGAGTGTGTTGCTGTCAAATGCGTGGCAGGGGACCTCACAGACAACGATATTTCCATATTGATATTGACAGTTAAAGTGGACCACTGACATAATAAAAATCCACTTCAAGAAACAGTAGGGCTCAAAATCTGCTCAACCAAATAAAGAATCAATTTTCCTTAAACAGAATCATGGAATCAGAGAAAATGACCTTAAAACATGAAAGTTATAACCCTAGAGAAGAAAATACCAATCTTTTAGTAAACCCATTTTGAGAACAACAAGCTCATTTTCAAGAAAACAGAGAAACAGAACATACCAAAATCATGTGACTGATAAAGAAAAGAAACTAGCAATGCAAAACCAAAAATGAGATATACCCAACTCAAGAATCCCATTGAAGATATAAAAAAGGAGAATCTTGCAAGTGAAAAATGAATAAAACAGTGTAAAAGATTAAAACTGGGTTACTCAACTTGATATTGACTCCCCCATCATAGCAATAACCACTAACGTTATTATAAACCCAAGAAGCAGCAGCTGATGGATTCTCACTAATATCCTTCAACATGTTATTAGGAATCCCCACCATGACTTCAATATCTGTCCCAGTAAGAGCCGTCATAATCCCTTCATTGTACTCAAAAAGCTTCAACTTATGAATCCCATTATCTCTCAGCATTTTCACCACCTTACTTGGAGGGAGTTGGTGGGTTGCCATGGTTCCCCAGTTCACTCCAAGACTTGCTCCAAATGGAACCATAGCCATTAAGGCAAGAAACAAAAATACCAACAGAAATTGGCAGTCCAACATTGTTGTTCCTTTCGAAGCCATTTTTGGGTTTTCTTTAATGGGGTTTTCTTGGAATCTTTCTTTTGGATTCAGAGAGAATCAAAAATAATGATTGGGTTTTAGCAAGTCAAGGTATTGCTAGAGAGTGGGAGAGGGAAAGGGAACATTTCTGGTGCCTAGGCCAAGATTTTATAGGCAGTTTGCTTGGAAATTACGAGTAACAATGTGAAGTGTCAAGTGTTACACTTTTTTTTTCTCACTCGCTTTGGATTGGTTGGCCTTTGAGAAGCTTTGTGGCCAAGTTGATCGGTCTTTATAAAAGCAGAGAAATAAAAAATGGAAGATTCGTTCCTTAATTCAGTTATTATTCAGTTAAATCGTTTTCCATAAATGTAGTTAAGCAATTAGTATTTGTTTTAATTACTTGCTTTCCCCTTTTGAAAACGCTTCTTAAGTTGTCTTTACTCTTCATTTCAACAATAATTAAGAACACGTAATATAACATGGGTGATTATATGATACACCGGCGGTGTAAATTTTGGACTCCACAAGCGGCTTGTGGAGTTGACACATGTCCCTTTTTTGAATTAATTAAGTTTTAAATATTTCAATCTAATCCCTAAGGGACACATATCACCCTTTAGGACCCGCTTGTGTAATTTTCTAAACTCCACCGCCGGTGTATTGTATAATTTGCCATATAACATTATGTAAGTTTAGCCAATAAACTTAGGGTGATTATATGATACACCGACGGTGTAAATTTTGGACTCCACAAGCGGGTTCTGAAGTTGACACATGTCCATTTTTTGAATTATTTAAGTTTTAAATATTTCAATCTGGTCCTTAAAGGACACATGTCACCCTTTAGAACCCGCTTGTGTAGTCTGCTAAACTCCAGTGACGGTGTATTATATAATTTGTCATAAACTTATTGATAGCCACCCAGTCTTTTGATTGGATTTTTAATTTAGTGACCCGTATCTAAAATCATTTGACAACCTAAGTACCAAAAAGAATATTGTTTAATTTAATTTTGTGACCATGAATTTGAGATTATATAGTTTTAAGTTGGAGTATATAACAAAAAACAAATTAAATGTGATCTCAAAAAAAAAAACAAATTAAATGTCATTTTGGGTGTTTTTGCAAGTTAGTAAGCAAGAAAGCTTAGGTAATGACTTAGGAGTCAAGGCACAGTGAAAATAAAAGGGAGATATTTATATTAACAAGTTGGAGACCATGGTATTCTTTACAGCTTGAGTTGAAATCCCATTGACTGCTTTTTTTGAAGATATAAAGACAATCTTCTAAATGTTAACTTTACATTTTGCTTATTGTTTTTGTTTGCAGCAATTTTTTGGGAGGTTTGAGCCTTTGAGGCCATCGCCCCTACCAATACCAGTGGGGGGCCAAGGCTATTTTTCTTCCTTTTTTGTCAAAAGTGAAAACTTTTGCTTTTCCTTTTTGGTTGTAAAATATGGGGCAAAGTTTACCTTTAGCAATTAAGCCTTTATATGAGCATACACAAGGGATTTCAGATTTGTTACAAGGGGAAAAAGTATATGGAATGGGTATATACCCCCAAACCATGGCAAAAGGTAAATGCTAACTTCACCAGAAAGAGATACTCTGCTTCCCAAAAGCTTCTCTGAAAAATTGCCACTTAGGATATTAGGGTCCGCCGACGCGAAAGAACCTGGGTTAAGATACATGTTGCTGCATGGCAAGAGGAATTGAGGATCGGTGCAGCTTGATCGGTTACAATCAACTTTCAGTCACTTTTCTTGTTCAATACGCAACGGAAACACGAATAGCTGTTTTCATTGCTGGCATATGTTTGGGAACCCTGGAGGTTTAAGAAGAGAGAGATTCATGAAGAAACAATTCCTACAATTAGTATTTGACATATGAAAATTGTTGCCCTATGTAGAATTCCTACATTAAAGACATTGTTCTTCCTCTTCTAATACATCCACTAATATCACCTCATTTTGCAGGTGGGATTTAATTAAATTAGGCATATTACAAGTAAACAAAAGAAGGTAAATATACATCCATGCCAAAATAAAAGTTCAAGCAAAAGAAAAATGAATACTTCTTGTGATCAATGCCAGGTTAACAGTACTGTCAAGTTCCTTTGTGTTTCGGCTATTCAGTGTTAGAATACCATCACCCACACGTACCGTCAATGATGTCTTCATTAAAGCATGCTTCTGGCAGCCTAAAGCTTAAGCAAAACATTGCCTGCGCCATAGAGTATTGTTAATAAAATTAGAGGCCATGGTTGCAAATCATGCAAATTTATAGTCCAGCTCAAGGAAAAAATGGAGGTTAGAGGGGGGTAACAAGAAAAGTAAAACAGATGCAAATCCCAATAGTTCGTACCTTGTTAGGAGCTACATCCCTAACCCTATGAAATACTGGATCTTGTATTTTGGCGTTTAAGGCAGACTCTGCAATCTGTAAAAGGTTTAAGAATATCAAAAACGGATAACAACATGAAACAAAGAAATTAAGATGTTACAATAAGAAATCTCTGCATCATATGGACCTTGCATGAGATAAAAATTAAAGGTGGCTTATGTAAAATGTGAAGGACGAGAAGTTGATGGGACGAATGTCATTTATGTCTTGCATTGACACAATAGGTAGCAAAATATAATAACAATAATCATGACATGACCTGACCTAATACTTTTCACTCCAAGAACTTGCTTATAGGTAAATTACTTACACTATTTAACAAATAATGAAAGAAAATATGAACCATAATAGCACACAAAGCAAGACTTACTGATATTATCAATTCTTCGGTTTCACTTGCCCGTATGAAGCAATAGCAGTGAACCAATGGAAGAGGTCCCTTCCAGTATTTCCTTGAGATAATACCCCTGAATGCATCTGTGAAGAAGAAGAAGAAGAAGAAAAAATCAAATTCTTTGAGTGAGCCTTCTTACCAGAGGAACATAAGGAGGAAATGCAAAACTGGTGGCACATTAGTTGCAGTATTGTATAAGTGATATACACAAATTATTTTGTTCCCGCTTTAGAGAAGATAGGAAAAAGTGCCAGCATTGGAGTGAAAAGTGATTGTGCAATGCAATGAAGAAACAAGTTTAACAGGGTGCATCTGTCGTACATATTAAACTAAGCAGATTGACTTAAAACTTAAATGATGCCAGTTTTAGTAATGAAATCAATATTAAAGAGAAACCGGTATAGAAACATATACAAGCAAGTTTACCAGCTAAAAATCTTGTAGTATTTGAAATATTTTGAGATTAAGTAGAGTTCCTCATTGGGGAAAAATTCTTTAAATTGAAAAAATTACCAAAGAATGAAAGAAATATAAACTTGAAAGTACCTACAGAATCAACATATTACTGTCCTCCTGATCAGTCATACGTGTATATATACCACAGAAAAATTGGACCAGCAGTCTGGTTGACCATGCCCACATGCAGTAGACACAGATCACATTAGACAGAATACTTACCAAGAAATTCTATAGCAGAAGCAGGAAGATTCATTATCACATGATCAATATGTTCCCAGGCCTTAGTATTGGACAAAACAGAGCCTTTCATCCGCTTATGTGCATTTCCCTTTTTCTTATGACCACCAGGTGTATTTCCATTCTCTGCAATGTGAAGGTAAATATCTCATTGTTTCAGTCTGAAGAAGCAAGACTGCAAGACTATTACATATGTAGAGAATTCCAGCAAAGATGGGAAAAACTTGCAAGTTGCAAATATATGATCAATGCATGTGCTTTGGTTATAACCTAATGCCTAAGGAAGGTGCTTGTCCTACCTTGTGTAGAACAATCTGAAGGTCTTTTGACTGCAACTGCAGATGCATCTACACTCCTAGAAGAATTTTGAATGTCCTCCAGATCATCTTTGGCGTCTTTATCAACTACTTCTTTCTCCTCATCTGAAAGAGAGAATTCTTAGAAATTTTTAACCAACTCCGTACTACAGGAAGGTGAGGCATAAGATAATAACAGAAAGTACCACCAAGTTTTGTGTCTTCTGTCTTTGCATCATCAACAGCCTTGCAAGTGTCAGAAGCTTTGACCATAGTATCATCAGATTCTACGTTAATTTCACCAACTGGTGCTACCATCAAATGGGAAATAAATTTCCTAGCATCCATATTATATGCATAAACACAATCATCAACCTTATTGAGTTTTGCATTAATCTTCAAATAGTGGACACTGTCTGGATTTAAATCATTTGCATACACTAAGCATCCTTTCTGTGCTGCTGGAATTGCAAATGGTCCAATGCCAGCAAACATGTCACAAATTGTCTCCCCTGGCCGGAACATGGTTACAAGCCTTATATGTTCATGTTCCAATCTTGAATTCCAATAGACCAAGCTATAGTCTAGTTTGAACGTTGCCCCATATTGCTTCACTTCTGTAACCATATTACTTTCTCCAGCTAAAATTTCAAACTTTGGCACTCGAAACTCATTTGTGATTGTTCCAACTTTATTAACAACAGTTTTAATTCGTGGGTAATTTTTCTGCCAAATGATCATATTTGGAGCAATCAGTATCACATAAGGACTATTGGAAGCAAAGCAGTAACAATAATCATAATACTACAGTAACTCAATATTACAGAATTGTATATATCGCACAGCAAGTGGTATTGTTCCTGAACAAGCACTAAGATATGATCAACAAAAGAACAGAAAAACATATCCCAATAGTATTAGTAATATAAACTGAACAATCTCGGCAATTATAGGGTTGAACTTTTGAAGTACTAGAAATGAAATCTTATGTGTTAAATAACATAAAAGATAAAGTTTACTTGCAAATAAAAAGCGCAATACAGTTCGAAAAAAAGAAATAAGACCTTATACCCAACAATGCCATAATGAAATGTTCAGGACAAAAATAAACTTACATCATAAATGACTTTTGCAATCACATCTTTGAAAGGAAGTAACTCATCGTGTATGTTTAAGTGGGCAACATGCCCTGCAGAGGAGAAACGAATTGTTAGTCACCGTATGGTATTGAGATGAACAGGAACCAGGCAAAATGTTACATAATTCAAAGCAAATAGAGCATGAAAGAGAATGAAAGGTCAATTGAGAGGTAAGTTAAATACTCAACAATTGTTTCAAAAGATGAAGGAACCTCTACACCAGGAGGCAGAATTTGCTTTAATATATGATCTGCAATGCAAGCATTCAAATTCAAACCATCATATAATCCCAGGATTATAACTATATATAAACAAGAATATAATTAAATGAAAAGGTGGAAAATCAAACTAACCAGCAGTCCAATAAGAATATCCAAGTGTCATTGAGTATGGAACTACTTCAATCTCACATAACTTTTTGAGTTCATCAAGTTTTTCGCTTGGAATATCTGATAAATCTGTTCTAATTTAAAATCCAAAAAAAAAACCCTACATCAATTAGCAACAAAATACTTAGAAAGAGAAGGAATTTTGCAATGTATAATTACTTACCAGGACTTTGAACTTTTTCAGACAAAATCATGTAACGATTCTTTTCACTCGTTGGATCTTCAGTTATAGGCTTAACACGAGGCTTGTCCAGCAAATATCTACAAGACCAAATCCTAAATTAAAAAACAAAAATTCTCTAGAAAATTAAACAAAATTAATATGATGAAGAAAGAAGGAGCTGGCTTACCCATTGAGTAATCGAGTGGCAATTTTGCAAAGTTCTCGAGGGATTCGAAGTGCCAACAAATTGAAATTAACATCGAACTTACTTTCATCCAACATTTTCAAGTGCTGAGAAAAGACGCGGTTGATTGATTTAGACTTTGGGGGCAAATAGATGAAAATGAAAGACGTAACAATGGAATTAAGAAGAAGAAGCTAAATACCAATGGAAATTAAATACGTTGCTACTGAATCTGATAACTGTTGCAGAGAAGCAGCTTAACTTGTTGTTAGGGTTTATGGAATTGTCTTGTGGTTGAAGAAGAGGTTTAATGGCAGCGCGGGCGACGTCGTTTAATTTCAGAAAAACTACCCAAAACCAGAACGGCCTTCAATAGTTGGGACTGGGCTGGGAATTGACGGGGTTTTTATTTACTTTTTTCCAATAATCCTTTCTTGAGAGAGAGAGAGAGAGAGAGAGAGAGAGAGAGAGAGAGAGAGAGAGAGAGAGCAGTTGGCCCATTACTATATACATACTTGCTTTTTTTTCTTTTTTTCCCTTTTCTTTCTCCAACCGAAGTTTTCGGTATCTGATAACCACATTAACTACTAATTGATTTAGAAACGAGGCATGTCGGATCCTAAAATGAAAATCATTACTTTATAAAATAGTATAATTTTTTATATACAATATAGTGGCTTGATTCGATCAGTTGTTGGTTCTTGACTCACGGGGTTCATGTTACATTTGGGGATTTGTTCAAATGTAGAAGCAAAATTACGAGCAATTAGATGTGGGCTGCAAGTCGCTTGGGATAGTGGGTTTCTTGATCTTGTTTTGTGCAACGAATGCTCTTGTTGCCATTGATCTTATACGGAAATGGGATATTGAATTTCACCCGCTTGGTAGTATTGTTGCGGACATTAGATTCCTACTGAATAGGGGCTGGAGATGTGAGCTTCAGCATATGTATCGTGAAGGGAATTTTTGTGCTGATTGGTTGGCAAAAACTGCTTGTGAGCTAGACGGTGATTTTGAGCTTTTATCAGATCCGCCTGATGGTGTGATGAATTTACTTTCAGCTGATGTAAGGTGAGTCTCTTTCTCTCGTGGTTTCACTTCGGTTAATTAATAATACTCTCTCGTTTTTTCACCAAAAAAAAATGATTATCATCTATAAAAAAAAGAATAATTATATATTTAATACAAATTATAGTAGAAGCTTTTTTATTCAAGTAACCATAATGGTTTTCTTTTGTAAAAAAAACAAAAAAAAAAACATAGAAATATATATTACTATAAATAAATTATAGAATACTAGTGATAATTTTGATTTTCATCAGTTGTAGATGTTGAAATTGGTCAAGTAGTTGGAGATGAAGCTGGACATTAACAAGCATGTTAGCCTAAGATTATGTTGTAATGAAAGTGATAGATGTTGAGATGGGGGCATGGGGCAATTAAGCCAGTTCAGATTTAGAATCGTGTATAGATCAATAGATGTGTCACTGACTTGTCATCCACATGCAAATGAAAATTTTTGATGATTGATAAATACTATTAGATAATCAAATTAAAAAGATTTATTTTTACTTAATGAGAGTATCCTCAAGACTAATTCCTTTTGAATTATGAACACGAAATGTAAAATTCATCTAACAAATTTCTTTTCGATAAATGCCATTACCACTTACCAACTTGATCACCATTTCTTGATAAAATTTTAATTATTTTTGGCTGAATATAATGGAAACATAAACATTTTGCTGTTGAAATTGATACTAGCTAGTTCTAATGCTTAAAATAATTTACTACTGTTTCCCCATTAATTTTAAGTATTTAGATGTTATAGTTGAAAAATAACACAAAACTTACAACCAAATCATGATTCTTCTAGTTCTCAGTTCTCACACCCATTAAGGGTGTGTTTAGTACACTGTTTCACCACCGTTTGACCGTTTCATCATCGTTTTGGGTCCAAAAGGAGATTAAGTGTAAACTCCGTTTCAATCGCTGCTCTAATAATCTCATCCGTACAATACCTAATCTAATCTGTATCTACAGTTGCTAAACAGTGTCAATCGCACCGTTACCGCATCACTCTACTAAATGCAGCCTAAATAATGCAGCCTAAATTGGTTCAAATATTCAATGTCGACTTACCATATATGAGAAAAATGACTGAACCCAACAAGTCTTATACTACCATTTATATACTGTTATTTACCAATTATGAACATCACAAATCTTCAAACTTATTATTTGGGGATTTGGCCATTCGGGCAACGATGTAACTAAAATGAACAAATATGTTAACTTCTATTTTAGTAATTTCATTTGTTATTTCAATATATATTTTCGATAAAATCAATTTGTTTTGCTAAAAGATGAGCAGCTAGGCAGGCAGCCTTGCCATGTTAACTCAATTTGTCATGCTGAAGGCAAATCAACTTAATAAGAACATAAACAGGAAAGATTAAATAAGAAGCCAATGGAGTCAAAAATATTGCATTTATCTCAGCAGATTAAATAAGAAGAAGAAAAAAAAAAGATGAAGAAGCAAAAAAAAATCTATGATATATTTACACCTTTCTCCTCTGTTTTTGGCATACAAATTGATTGCCCCTAATTCAATCCTAACCTTCCTAAATCCTAATCCTAACCTTAATAACTTAATCCTATTTTTTCCAGAAAACCCATCATTTCTTGAACCTTTCTTGTTCAAATACGGCAGCTCTTCATCTCATTTGAATCTTCAACTTTCATCCCCAGAATTTGTCATTTTTCCTGGAAATTAACATTCTTGTCTTGTATTGCTAACCAAAAACTCAATCTGAAATAGAATGATCATGCCAACACAAAAGCATGGAGATGCAACGTCCCAAGATATAAAACCGAGTTTTCTGTTGCTTCGCCATCAACAAACAACGCTTCCTGAAACTGGGTTTCCGAGCTTTCTTCTTCTGATGAGACCTGCAACTTTGATTTGATGAGTTTGAAAGGAAGTAAATAGTAGTAGTAGACATGGCTGAGGATTGAGGAAGGATTTTTGGATTCTGGGTTTTGATTTTGCTTTGTAATTTGTAAATGAATTGAACACGAATTGTAAACTGCAAAGACTGCTCAAGCCACTGAACTTATATAAAAGTTTGACGACTTGTGGTCCCTTTTTTTTTTATGTTTTATTTTTATTTAGATACAAAAAAATGTCATTTCCTGGAAACTAACATTTCAGTGTGTATGACATCATTGCCCTTACAAATACTTATCTTTATTGTTGTTTTTTGGCCTCTCTTTTTCTTTTCTATTAAGAAAAATGGGCAAAATGCAAAAAAATGAAAAACCCAATTTTTTTTTTCTATATGAATGAAGGAAAGGAAGCAAAGTCAAATATTGTTATTTGTAAAATAGAATTCTACAATAAGAATAAAAATTAGTAATAATTATAATATCATCATAGTTGGACTACCATTTGAAGACAAGAGAATGATGAAATGGAGTTGAGGAGTGAGCTAAGAAACATCCACTACTTGTACACCAAATTGGATGTTTGATGAATTTTGTATGATGATGAGAAGAAAAAGATAAGATGCTTAGTTGTATTTGAATAAAACATGTGACAACAATATATAGTATTTGTATACCCCATGTTTTTCTGATTTGTATCTTAATCAATGATTGAATGCAATCATGACTAATGGGTTGTTCAAAAAGAAATTTGACCATACAAATTATAAAAACTCAATAATTGTTATAAAAAGAATGTATATTACTATTTTTTTTTGGTACTAATTGCTCTATTAAAATCAATTTATCATCCTCCTATTTTGTTGTTCAATTGTTTTTCATATTTTCTCGTCACTTGTTTTGTTATTTAACATGAAAGAATAGTAAATATAAATTGACATGATGATTAACCTCATTAAAATGTATTAAATTTTATATCAGAATCGGAGTCGAGTATATATATTAATGTTAACCGTGAGACGGGTGTTTCGAAGAGCTTTTCTTCATATGAGTTTGACCTACTTGACTCCAAATTAGTTGAGACTCAATGTAATCATCGAATATGATCAGAAGGGTAATAAAAGAAGATTTGAGCGTGAGTCAATTGTTAAGTATATATATACATGACTCTTTTTTTTTTATCTATAGTAGTATGGAAAGAAACAAGGAAAAATAAATTTTGGTAGGAAAAGAAAAAGAAAGAAAATTCTAATTTCAGGAAACAAAATTCAAGTAAAGGAGGGTAAAATGGTAAATCCAGGGGGTAGAGAATATTATTATATTGTGGTCAAAAGAATAGTGGCGATTCTGATTCTGGTGCAGGCAGGCAGAGAAAAGAAGAGAAGATAAACATAAACCCAAAGGCCAAAAGCCAAAGGGCCAAACCAAAGTCCAAACCAAGGAAATGCCGTGTAAGGAAAATTAAAAACGAACCAGATCCCGGGCCCCCACCACCTTTCAATTCTATTCTCCCCCCCACGTGTCCCCCTTGTCGTCATTTTGCACACGTTTTTCCTACTCTTTTAGTTTCTACCACTTTTTGTCTGCCCCTAGTTCGCTCGCCTCGCGAGAATATGAATATTCTTTTTATATCGGGATAAAAAGTAAAAACAGTGGCCAAAGCCCAAAGGCAAGTGGGAAGTGGAGGTCGGCCAGCATTTTCACGGACGATAGGCAATCGTACCGTGACATGTTGGTAAAGTTATCGCCGACATTTTGTTGATACCGATTCTGTAATATAATAATGTAATTTAATTACATATTCAACCTTTAAATTTTGAACTAAGTTTCAATTTGATCCTTCTAAGGTTTTGATTCATCTTATATGATCTTAAAGCTACTACTAATTGATTTTGGATTCTACGTTAATCTGATCCTTGTAAATTTGGAGTCTCTCCTTCTCTTCTAATGGTATTCTCTTATTAGTTTCACACATAGTGTGTGCAGGTTCTCTAATCCTGAAAAAAAATATATATATATATCATCCACAAATCACATTTGAAATATGATTGTTAAGATTTCAAGTGGCTTATGATAGACTGATGTTCAAATTGGGTCTAAACTTTTTCAAACTTACTCAATTTTTTTGGCTGAAAAACTTACTCAATTTGAGTCTAAACCTTTAAACATGACCAAATTGGGCATAAACGTTAGCAAATAAAATCAAATTGAGCCTATTTTGGATGAAAATTTGGAATTATAGTAACGATGCGTGCGTTTCACTGCCACAAACAATCCCGTCCAAAATAGACCTAATTTGCTGCTATTTGTTAACGTTTAGACTCAATTTGGTCATGTTTAAATGTTTAGACTCAAATTGAGCAAGTTTAGAAAAATTTAGACCAAATTTGGACATTAAGCCGGCTTATAATTGCCAAAACAATATCCTAATGAATTAGGAGACTTGCAAAATCAATTACAAACATTGCAATAAAAGGGGAAGAATCAACACATGACATCAAAAGTAGCTATCTAACAAGTATACTTTAGGCATTTGGACCAAATCATTTGGTAAAGTTAGTTTGTGTGAAAATTCAAGGTCTAACTTTGTAATTTGCTCATTTTGTTAGTAGTTACTTTATGCTATATTTCCAACAACCCTTATCTAATCCAGTCATCTCTGACTATAAAAAAACAGACTAGATTTCATGTATTATATTGTTTTCTTATATAAAATTCGGCTGCTGCGGCCATCAACAGCCAGATTATTACTATGACTATGACTCCCCCATTAGAAAACATATCACATTTCGACCCCACCTTATCTACCAACGGGTGGGCGTAGATTTTCTAATTTAAGCAGCTGATTTTTTATTTTTTCGTCTCTTGTGCATGGTATGGGGGCAACTAACCATTCCATTTGATTTTGATTTTGATGTTGATATTGATGTTGAACCCACCAAAGTCGTCCGACCACCTAAGATGTCTGGCCAATCAAATGAAATGAAAAACAAATAATAATTTGATGTCTGCCCAAATCTATGTCAAAGGCTTGTCAAATTTTTCCTTTGCTGCCCATAAAGTTTTGTTGCCACAAATTCGAAGCCTAACAATCATAACAGAAGTTCAAAACTAACTAACTAAGCCAAACCCATTGGCCTCAGTGGATTCCTTTCCCCACAAGATTTTCAATTTTCAATCCCTATTATGGAAGTAAAAGAAAATCAAATTGCAACGAAAAGCTGTAAAGTCATTTCATTTACATGAAAGATAGATGAAAGTATACAAATAACTTTTCTGGATTATTGTTTTCGTCCTTTGAACAATTAAACATGATATGAAGATCAAAGCTCTGCTATTGAGAATTTACAGTAGTTTCTTCATGTTTTCTTGTAGTAATATTTGTCATAGAGCATTTCAGAATACTCTCCAAATGTAAGAGTGCCCTTTGATGGTATCAGCTGAAATCAATGTACAATATAACTTCAGTGAATAGTACGACTAAATACACATCGACATTCTACTAGTAAATTCTATCTTGTTTGTAATGATTGATGAAAAAAATTCTAAACATTAGAGTCATCATTGTGTAGCATCATGCAAGTTGTCATGAAAGTTAAAGCCGGCTTCTAGAAGTAAGTTTCTTCTAAGCTCGCGTAGTGCAAGACTACTGGGTAGAGATTGCTTCAACTAGTCAACTAATAAGCATAATGGTTTTTGCATCTTTGTAGGACTATGGAGAACATTACCTCTTTATGGATATGAACCTCCTCAGGAAAATTGAGCTTTTCATCCCTACAATTTAAAGGAAAACTTGATTACCAACAACATCAGCCTAGTTTCCAAGCCAAAACGCTAATAACTCATCTCGAAAAAGCAGAGAATGACATATGGTGGACATTATCATTGTTCATTGTTCAACAATTAAAATAAATCTCACATAAACCTAGCCAATAAACATGGTATAAATGGTTGATGATTAACATACCAATCTGGATTCATAAAGAATGCAGACGTTGATCTGTCAACACCAGCAGACTCTTTTCCTTTCGGTGCCTTAAAGAATCAATGAATAAACAATATTATAGTGGAACAAGAGGATATAGATGCTAAACAGGGTTCTTTGCAGAGAGAGAGGAAAATACCCGAACACAGTGAGGTGTTGCACAAAGATAACCTCGAGAAAGAATTTCTGTGGTCTCACCAATTTGATATGCTATTTCATCTTCTCCAAAAATTGCCTAAAGCACACAAAATCTGAATAAGCATGGCAGTTAGGTAACATAAGTTATGCAGCACTGATCATTTTATCGCCCTGGGAAACATAGGGGTAGGCGGGAGTTTGAAGTTTGGGTTAGGTGCTCTCTAATCTGCTTTTACAGGTAGTGATTCTGACCCTTTTATTTCTGAATCCATGACCAAACTTTATCCATTTATATACAAATCATGGAGCATTCTCTTTTTTGACAGTAAACAATAATGTTATAGAACTGACATCAAAATTGTATAGTGATAGCATAGCACTTCAATGGACTCATTCTTTCCAGAACTTTTTAATATCAATATTCAACATTACTTCTTTTTTTCTTTTTCTTTTTTTTTTAAATCAATATTTTAATTCCCAAAATGATACCCACTTGAGGACACTGACGCATCATGTTATATGAAGAAGCATAAGAGTACTTATAATTGAAAAGCTATTGATCCTAGACAAGGAGTTATGGTGAATAATGCTTTGGAAAGAAGTCCTCCTGAATTTATTCATAAGTAGAGAACTTAGACCAAGAATGTTTACTTTGACAATTTGACCAGTCCGTGTTCTTATATAAAGGCCAGCTGCACTATCAGGACAAGATATTTCTACACCATCCCTCTTAAACATGGCACATGTCAGACCTACATATTAAATTGAAGCAAAAATCAGGGACAAACATAAAATTGACAACAAAGATATCAATTATTTTGCAATGATACTAATAGAAGCAAATGAAGTGGAAAAATATCATAAGAGTAAACTACTTAGCCTAAATAGCTAAACAACTTTAATGTTGAATCCCATGCAAGTTTCTCTTTAGTCTCGGTATGGGTTTATCATCCTTTTAACTAAGATGTTTTTTACATCAAACATCCTTAGTTCATGTGCCATAAAAGGTCCTCATTCTTTTTGAAGTTTAAATCAGGTATTGGACTGTGTATCTGAACTAATATTTTATGTCCCAAGAACTTGTCCTAAATCCTAATGTGTAGAGGCTTATCTACATTTTCAGAAAATAAAATGATCACTTTCATTGCAACTTGTGGGGTGGATTCGGCAACAAAACATGCCTTGAGAGAAAAGTTAAATGATCCCAGTTTACCTCTGCAATACCACCTAAGTATGATACTGAGGTTCTTTTTTTCCATCTCGTATTGCATATTAATCCCTAACTTATTCGCAGAAACAGCTACGCAGATGAGAAAAATAGATGACAATATGATAACTAATCAGGCATAGATAAATTAGCAAGCTTTTTCATAATTCAATCCTTTTATTCAAATAAGGTGAGGCATTAAGAATGGTGTAGCTACTGAGCTAAAGTGTAAGACTAATGATTTGTTACCTGTCAGTGAGCCATGGTCTCTGTGCCATCCACACCAAGATGACATGGAATCACCATCTTCTTCATGATCACTGCAAGTAACATCATAGTTTCCTTGATATGCGCTAGAAATTAGAGAGAGGATTATATGTTCAACTATGGAAAAAAATGTAACCAGAATTGTACTGGGGTAAAAAAACCTCTGATTTGCAGGAAAGTAATAAAGCAAACGGCCTTTATGACAACGAGAGCGGAGAAGTATGTGTTCAAGGCCTTCATGTTCATGCATTTTCACCCCTTTAGACACTGCTCATGTAACATAAAAATATGAAATACGTATCAGTCATGCACAATCAGAGGGGCTAGTATGTATATTTAGGTTTAGAAATTCAACTATCTTTTATGCCTACTCTGTGCTTAAAAGCTAGAATTTTTGGGGAGTTTACCATATTGATCACAGTGATATGCCACCATCATCCCCACATCAACGATCAGCTTCCCCAAAGCTTTGAAGGCTACAGAGTAGAGCCAATAATCAACATTCAGAAAATCCCCTTCTAAATGAAACATAGAATAGAGGTTGAAGATCATAACGAGTAACAATATATGTAATTATTTCCTGAGAGCAATCACAACTTACTAGATCAAGAATACTTATCTTAATTTGCTTTTTCAAACTAAAAAATGCAAACATACCCACTTCAAGTTCTGGCAAAGCAGCCTGAGGCCATATATTTGCTCCACATTTTGCTGGATACCTGCAAGGCAGAAAATGACCAATTTGACATCTAAGCACAAGTGCTTATGGGATAGTCTAAAAGAGCCTACAAATATAAAATGCACAGGAACTGGTCTTTTGAACCAATCTAAGACAATGCTACATAGAAAATACTCCTATGCATATATGGTACTCAATAATACTCATAACCGCTTTACCTCTCAATCAAATATGCATCAGTTGTAGGCACATCAATTAGTGGATTTGCATAGAAAGAACCTTTCAGCAGATCTGCGTAGCATTCAAGAGAAACAAGTTTGCAGTCATTGAATGGAAAAGAAAAAAAATTAAAGCAGACAAAAGTAAAAGAAAGACAATTTGAGCATATACTAAATCCAATATGAAAATCAGAAGTATAGAAGAAGCAGACATTTTCAAGGGACTTCAGACGACTTCACATATAGAAAAAGGCCCAGGATATGAAATCTTACAACAAGCATAGACAGCTTAAGTCTGTTAACTTTTGTTTCAGACCTAAACTTAGATCAAACAGATTAAAAGAGCATTTGTCATCTGAATCCAACAAAGAATTGAACATATCTGTAGCAAGATTTGACTCAATCCTGACCTTAATCCAGTTTATACAGTAGCCATGAAACAAGAGCCTTCCTCTGCCTAGAACTTCTGACATGCTTTCTTTTTTACAATTATGTGAAGAAAGAAGATAATTTACCCATAAAAAGAAAGTCATACTTTCCCTCAAGCAGTTCAACATGTTTCTTAAGCATTGAGTTCAACTAGAATGATAGTGAGCCCTACTCTCTATCAGTATTGGGTTCTTTTTTATCTACATAAGGAAAAGAAACAAACTTGTTGCCGAAAAAAAACACGAAAAGAAACAAACTGCATGCTGATGAGAGAAAAAAAAAGTTAATTATCAATGTTTAATCATGTCAAGAAGTAAGATTCTAAGCTTTTAAGGCATTACCAGGTTTCCCAGATTCGAGTTGCTCTTTCCCATGACTCCATCCAATGTTGTACCTATAGTTAAAAAGTGGTTAAAAAGACCATGGCATAAACACAACACTGCAATGTAGTCCACCATGATGCCTTGACACTCTCTTCTAAGATTATTACAGTCATATGCAAATTTAATTAGTATAGATACAATTCAAACCTAGATAATTCCCAGACAAACAATAAAAACATTCCGATTAAATATAAGTTAAGAATCAGCAAAATTTTACCTACTCCGAGGATCCTCAAGTTCCTTCTTGACTTCTTCAGGAAGGCTAGCCAATCTGTTGAAAGAGAAGAAAATTCAATATTAGTTATCTTTAATGATGAGTCTCAAGAAAAGCTTGTTTTGAAAGCTTATACTTACACATTTTGGCGAAGAAAAAGAATTTAAATTATACCTAGACGAAAGGTTTAAAAGATTTTTACGCAATGTAGGAAATTCTGGAACCTGTAATAATGATGACAAAGTCAAACTAAAGAAGGAAAAGAAACTAAATCATATTGAAGAAATTTGCCTATGAAGATCAGTTCAGCTAATTTCAGCAAAAGAAAAAAGGAAAGAAAAAAATAATTCAATTTCATACATCTGTAATTGATAAAATCCCCAGTCCAGTCGGTCCAAATCCTTCCTCAATTTTCATTGAAAGGTCAGCATTCTTGTCCTGTTACAATTCATTTCGAATAATGAAACATATTTCTTTCTTTATAAAAAAAATAAAATGAAACATGCAGATATGCATACGCACGCACACGCACAATCCAACAATCTCGTTTGAATCAACACGTCATCAACTCTGTTTGGTTGATAAGAAACTGCAGGAAAAATGCAATGAAACTAACAATTCAAACCATATCGATCACGGTCAATTCTGTTTGAAATCCCATTCCCATTCAAACGAGTCAACTCAGCAAAGTCTCACATAGTCAGTTGCAAAAGCTAATTACTGATTCTAAATTACTCACCTTAAGTTCGGAATAAGATATGGTGACGGTGCGGAGGGTTGGGGCGGAGGTTTGGGAAGAGCACGCCATGCTCTGACACGTAATCCGGCGGGAAAGACTCTGATTGGGCGGTTAGAGAGACGGAGGACCGGCGAGGACTTTGAGGAATCGGTAGCGGTTATGGAGAGAATCGTAAATAAGCGATTTATAGAGAAGGGAAGGCGTTTGAAGAGTGGAAGTAAACGAAAAAACAACTACTACGAAAGAGAACAAAAATAGAAAAAATGGATCTTATTAGTCTTTACGATTCTTCCAAAAGGAAAGAAAAAAAAATGATTTGATTGGAGAGTTCCGTTGACGATTTCGTTTCGCCTAAGCGCTAACTAAAGCCCGCACTCAAGACAGTTTACCTTGATTTTGAAAAATAACTAAGGGCGCGTTTGGAACAAAAACAAATCACTAAATTTAGTGGCAATATATTTACTATTAGAAATTATATATATATATTATTACTACTATTGATTAAAGTTTTTGGGATAAAGTAAAGTTTTAAATTTACTATTTATTTTTAAAAATATGTATCTATTGAATTGAATTTAGTAAATTGCCATCAGACATTTGGCCTGGTGATAGAGTACTGAATTCTTAGTTTCAGTCTACCTAGATCATGAGGTCTTGGGTTCAACTCTCACAGAATGTGAGTTTATTTGTAATTTGTTTGTTTATTTGGTAAATAGGTAGTTTATGTTTGGGCATGGAGATTTATTTAAATTGTAATTTGATTTGGGAAAGGGGTTTGTTGGCTCATAAATTAGCGTTTCGGTAATGTTGCTAAATATGTAGCGGTGTACGGGTATTCCTATGCGTTTGTAATCCCAATTTCTTCAAGAAATGAAAGTGATTCTTATCTCAAAAAAAAGAATTGAATTTAGTAAACTAATTATGATAATAACTAATTTGACTATGACTTTTGTCAGAAAGGAATTTGTTAGAAAGGAATGTGAAATAAAAGGTAGGAAAATCTTCTAATTTAAAACACACATAATAAAAAAATGTTTACTTTGGAGGAATGTTTCCTTCTAAAAAAAATATCTTGCTGATTACTACTCCCTCCCATTCAAAATAAGTGAAACACCAGGAATATTACACAGACCAAGACAATGATTACTTGGTTTTAAATTTAGTAAAAACTTACTTAAAATGGCATAATTACCCTTCTAAAATTTTTTATAAATAATTGATTACTAATAAATCTTCTCCCCATTCCCAACTTTCCAACCACTTAAAAGTTCAACCACTTTAATTAACACTTAGGGGTATATATGGAAAAAAAAGTAAAATTGCATTTGGTTTTGTAACTGTTTCACTTATTTTGAATGATCGCAAAAGTTGAAATGTTTCACTTATTTTGAATGAGAGGGAGTATCTTGGTATTAATTGATGAAGAAAAAAATATAAATAATGAATAGTTTCCTATCTAGGAGGTGGAAATGGTTCTATTAGTAACATACTCACATTAGCAAACCATAAATATTTGTACTATTATAGATACGAAAGCTTAAAAATTCTTGTCAAAAGAGGAATATGATTTTTTTGGTCATTGTGAAGTATCTAAAATTGCTTTGAATTGAAAAGTTTGTACAAAATAAAATTAGGCTACTTGTCCCCCTACCTCATTACACCAACCTAAGTTATCCTATCTAACTAAAAGGGTAAGCAATCAATCAAAGAGAGTTTAGTTTCAATTTTCCCATAACTTGCCTAAACAAAAAGGGAGTTGGCATACTTTGGCAGCTCTTGGTGGAAATATTAGTTTGATAATAAATTCTCATTAAATTAAAAGTTAAGTTAATACGTTGTCATAAGCAAGATAAAACACCACTTATTATAAAATGTATTCAAGAATTATTGATGATAAAAAACGATTAAGGGTTTCTCATGCCTATAAAGACAAACTTCTTTCAATTTATATTGGACAAAGCAAAGGGAGATGAGATGACTCCACTAATTACCATCCAAAGACTTTCTCTAATTAATCAAGTGATTCTATATATAGAAAATAACAAGTTCTAGTAGGAGCAAACCATGGCATATTATAATATATTATTTTGCTAATAAACCAACAAATTGGAGAGAGGAAAGAGCCCTAATCTTTCATTAAAACGATTTAATCTTCTATTTCCTCCTCCAAATATAATTGTGAAAATAGATTTTTCCTTAACATGAAAAATTGGTAAACCAGACAAACCAAACGCACCCTATAGCAAAGACGTTAAAACTCAAAGCGACGTCGTGGGGTGCTTCCCCTTCCTCTCTTGCTTCGCTTCACTTCTCTGTTGGCTCTCAGAAATGGCGTGTAATCCTCACCATCTCTCCCACAAAATTCGGTGCTCAATCTCATCTCTCCGAAAAGTAAAATCCCCTCGCGCTTCTCCCAACAGTTCCGTAACAGATTTTCCGTTCCGTTCCTCTCCTTTCTATTTCCGTCCAATCAAATTCTCCGATTCCCCTTCACTGTCAGCTTCAACTACAGCTGCTGCTGCTGCTACTGCCACTACTTTCTCTTGGGACGACGTCGTTCGAGTCTCTCAACCCGAGTATAACCCCCACGATTCCTCTGATCTCCGCGGCTTCTTCGATAAAATCAAAGCATGCAATCGTGGCTCCGTAACCATCTCTCCCTCTACATTTTAAGTTTCAGTTTTTGAATCTATTTTAAACTTTTCTCGGCAACCAAACAGATTAACAGAACGGTTATTTTCGGCAATGTAATTGTTTGTATTGTGATTAACAGGAACTGCAGTCCGAGTTCCTTCCTTTCATTATCGAAGATCAAATTGTTGGTTACATACATAGAAGGTAAACTTATCCTTCACACTAAACAATATCTTAATCATGTTTAGACAATGTAAATTATATGTGACTGTGAATTTAGAGAATGTGTTAGGCTAATTAGGATATTATTATGTTTATATTTGCAGTTTTGCTGATAATTTAAGGAGTTTTCAGGATGTGTTTATATTATCCAAAGATAATTACGATGGAGGTTATGTAACATTGCATCGAATGTTGAAATTAGCGGAGGATAGAACTAGAGCTGTAGGAGAAGTGATTAAATGCTTGGCTGAAAAAGGATTGATTCCAGGTATAAGGAATGAGGTACTGCTTAAATTTCAAATTCAAAATTGATTCCTTACTGTCGCATAGTCCTATTTGTCTGTTTTTTATTCCACATGCTAGAATAAGTTCCTCGTTTTCTTTTACAAGCTTCCTATGTGTATTCCTAATGAATTGATTGAAGCTCCTTTGAGTTAAGTTGTTGTCAAGTAAGGATTCTGTTATATATGTAGGATGACCCTGTTCTCTAATTAATGTCAAACAGCTCTACCCTGTAACATCATCGTTCGGTGCACCTGTTTTTTTCTCCCTTGAACGTGCTGCCGCTCCTTATTTTGGGATAAAGGTGTGTTTATGCCTGTGGCATATGATTCCGTTCATTTATTTTCTCTAAAGAATGTGTATTTGGATTCTATAAGTACTATGTTTAATCCATAAAAAGTTTGAACAAGATTAAAAACTAAAGTGGTTGTTTTGTCTGATAAAATGAATCTCTTCTTTTCAAAATGACTTTTCGAATCATAGGCTTACGGTATTCACATGAATGGCTATGTCGAGAAAGATGGGCAAAAATTTCTATGGATAGGAAAGAGAAGTCCTGTGAAGCCTACTTTTCCTGGAATGCTTGATCATCTGGTTGCTGGAGGACTGGTTTGTAAAAATCTACTTCTTTACTCATTTATGCTACAAGAGTTAACATCCATGAGGTACTCATAATTCAATGTCACAAAACAATCTAAATGCATAATGTGGAATTCTTTCATTTGAAGGATGGAATTTCCCCTTCTGCTTGCATCCATGAACTTCACCCTCAAACATCATTCTCTGCCAAGGTCTACCTTTAAGAAGGTAAATTCTTGGAATAAATGGAGGGTAATCATACATGCCTGTTATTCTGCCTGATGAAAGCTAAAAAGATGGTTCTATGGGGTTTTCCATAGTTAGGAATAGGAGTTACCAATCAGGTAAGTAGGAACATGTCATGTTCAGAGCAGCCTTTTGCCTTAATGCGATTTTGCAATATATATATATTTGTAACAATTAAGGGACTTGGTTGAGTTGCTTAGTTCTGTGATACTGTAAATTGGACTAGTATTTTTTGTACTATCAAGATAGAAAGTACATGTAAAATGATGATATTGGTTGGTTAGGGAAGCAGGGAAAGCTTTCTTTATGTCGCCTCTTTGCTGATTTAATGGTGAAAGGCTAAAACCCAAACACAAACATAGGTACAACTTATTGATGAAATTATGGTGAAAAAGTGGGAAATTCTTTTCTCATTTCCTAAAATTTTTGATGTTCCATTTACTTATAGCATCTGTCATTAAACAAAGTTACTTCAGGCTATTTTAGTTTACAACCCATTTGCAAGCTCCTATTACCCTCATTTAGTCAAATTTGTTTGTTGATGATTATAGCCACATGGAATTGCCTGTGGAGAGAATGTTATAAAGGAATGTGAAGAGGAAGCTGGAATACCAAGATCCCTATCCGTTAGGTACAAGCCATTTGAGTTTCTGTTTCATGTTTTTTCATATCATGCATGCCCTTGGCCTGAATTTGAACTGTGATAGGACATCATTGATGGCTTGTTGCAGTTGCTTCTGATAGACGTATCTGTTCTCTCCCTCTCTTTCACTGCTCCATTTCTCGGTTTACCTTATTGAAGGTTCCTGAACTGTTTGTGCTCCTCATACAGAGCTATTCCAGTTGGTGCTGTTTCATACTCGGATATTGATGGGGACAGATTCAAGCGAGATGTCTTATTTTGTTATGATTTAAAACTCCCTGAAGATTTTGTACCCAATAATCAAGGCAAGTGCACTGAACATGAACACATTGCATTAAAGCACACTGGACAATGCTCAAATTTTGTTAATATGTTAACTGATTTGAAGGTCATTATCAGATTGGTAATACTTGGAGAACTTGTCACCTATGATGCTTTTCGATAACAAATCATATTAATTCATTCATGTCTAAATAAAATGTTGCAGATGGAGAGGTAGAAAGCTTCAAGTTGATCCCTGTTACACATGTCGCTAATGTGATAAAAAGGACAGAGTTTTTCAAGTCTAATTGCTCCATTGTCATTATTGATTTCCTGTTTCGACATGGGTATAATTTTCTCCTCCCTTACATTAGATTCGTTGCACACTCAAGCAAAGAGCTATGCACCTTAATCCTCTTTGTTCAATATCTGTAGACATTGATTTTTGTCTCTGATTATTACAGGTACTTAAGTCCTGAATATTTGGGGTATTTGGATCTTCTACAAAGTCTGAAGAGCGGAGATTGCACATAAATATTCTATTCCAAAGACATCAAGCCAAAGCAGCCTCTTAGTTCTGCAACAAAAGATAGCTGCATTTATGTTGGAATTGATTTAAAATTGAAAATTCAATCTGTTCAAGGTTCAACATGTTTACTTTAGCTTTTCTTTTGTTCCTTTAAGCAATATTATATCAAAAGATCGTCTTCATAAAGCTCTTCTAATTCTAATTACGAGAAAACAAAAAATTTTCTGCACAGAAAGGCGATTGCTTTGTACCTCTGCTACATCTTTGCCAATGCTCCTATTCTTAAGCAAAAGCTAATGTCATATGGAAACAAAACAAAGCGACCATAGTGGCAAAATTATGGTATGAATTATCCAAGTTCTGGTTACAGGTAAGCATCACATATTTTCTTTTGCTTTTCATTATAAAGAAAGAAGGCAAAAAAAGAATCATGTGACCTAAAAATTATTCACTTTAGTTCTACGATTATTTGTTCGAACCATCCGAGTTGGATGTGATGAGAATTGTAATGATATTTTTTTTTGAGGGAAGCCAATAGTAATGATTATAAATAAACAATATATAAAAATAAATATGTTTATTTAGTAAGTCAACAATATAATTTTTTTGAAGAGTCAGCAATACAATTTTATATATGATGATTTTGATATGTTTAATATCACTTGGCCACATACTATTCAAAACGAATCGAGTATGTGAAGAAAGTAATAGAAAATTGGGGAGGAAATTATCATTAGATTTTTACTATGTTCTAAAAAGGTCAAAAATGTAAAACCAATTTCCTTTTTAGTAATTTTATTATAAAATTGTGCTTACGGAGTATTAATCATTTATTCTCATGGTACCAAGTAGTTAATATTTTCGGTACATTGCCTTTTTTTTAAATTCTCCCTAGAAATTTAAACAAATGGGCGACAAGTTGCTCACGGATATTAAAAAAAATTTAATCAAAGTTTGATTCCGGTAGTACTAATAAGTAAAGAAAAGCCCATACGAAGTTTGTTAAAGAAAAAAAAAATTATCAATCTTACTGCTCTATTAAAGAACCAGAAATCAAGGACCTTGACACAAAGCTGGCAAAAAGCTAGAAAAGAACATTGAAGGTCTTGTGAAAGATTCTTTCTTGTTTCTCTTCAACTATGGCTGATGCAATTGTTTCTGTTGTCTTAGAGAAACTGTCAACAGTAATTGTTCAAGAAATTGAACAAGAGGTGAGACTTGTTGTAGGAGCTGAGCAAGAAGTTGAAAAGATGAGAGACAGTTTTCAGACAATCCAAGCTGTGTTGGAAGATGCAGAGAACAGACAGCACCGGAAAGAGGGGAAAGCTGTGAAAGTTTGGTTGGATAAGCTTAAACACATCTCCTACGACATCGAGGACGTGGTGGATGAATGGAACACTGCTATTCTCAGAGCCAAAATTGATGAGAAATATCATGCAGATGGAGGTCAGCAAACTCCTCCTACTTCCTCTCTACTAAGAAAGGTACGCTCTTGGATGCCCTCCCCATGCTCTTGTTTTAGTGGATTTGCTCTGCGCCATGATATTGCTCTCAAGATTAAAGGGTTAAATGACAAACTTCAATCCATTGCAACACAGAAAGATGCTCTTTCTTTAATTGCTGTTCGTGTAAATAGCAACACTGAGCTAAAACTTGATCAACGACCAAAAACGACATCTTTCATTGATGAATTAGATGTATGTGGTCGATATCATGATACAAATGCCCTAATTCACTTGTTGCTGAGTGATAGCAACGGTGAAGGAGGAAGTGGCAATGGCATCCCACTAATTGCTATAGTGGGGATGGGAGGGTTGGGAAAAACAACTTTAGCCCAATTAGCTTACAATAATGATAAGGTGAAGGAAAATTTCCCTCAAAGAATATGGGTGTGTGTCTCTGATCCTTTTGATGAGGTTAGGATTGCAAAAGCAATTCTTGAATCTCTAAACGGAAGTTCTTCGGAATTTAACGAGCTGCAAAGCTTGTTATTGGAAATACGCAAAAATATTGAGGGGAAGAAGTTCCTTATTGTCCTTGATGATGTGTGGACTGAGGATGAGAGCAAATGGGAACCATTGAAATTCTGTTTTAATTCTGGTTCCCAAGAAAGCAGAATCTTAGTGACTACACGTAAGGAGAAAGTTGCCACTATGATGCGTTGTAGGAGACCATTATTCCTGCTGGGAGTGTTATCTGATGAAGATTCTTGGTCCTTATTTAGAAAGATTGCATTCTTCCAAAGGGACGAGGAAGATTGTGAGAATTTAGAAAGCATTGGTAGACAGTTTGTAAAGAAATGTGCTGGCCTACCACTAGCCATAAAAACCTTAGCTAGTCTCCTGCGTTTCAAAGGAACAAAAGAACAATGGCAACGAATCCTGGATAGTGAGAAGTGGAAACTTGAAGATGAGATTTTTCAAAATCTTTATACTCCTCTGTTGTTGAGTTACTATGATTTGCCAATGTCCTTAAAGCAATGCTTCCGCTATTGTGCCATTTTTCCCAAAGATCAACGGATTGAAAGAGATGTGTTGATCAAGTTATGGATGACTCAAGGTTTTCTTGGAGAGACACGAGAAGGAAATGAGTTGGAGATGATGGGTGAAGAGTGTTTTGATAACTTGGCAATACGTGGTTTCTTCCAAGAGTTTCAAAAGGATAAAATTGATGGCAGCATAATTGGATGCAAAATGCATGATATTGTGCATGATTTTGCTCAATTTTTGACAAAAACCGAATGTCTTTTAATAGCAGGAGATGGTATTGAATGGCAAAGAGAAGTTGACTCCTGTCATGAGAATGTCCGGCATTTGACCTTAATTCCACAGGGTGACCATATCCCAATTGATTGCATCAAGGGTGTTGATAAGTTGCGTAGCTTCCTTGTTCCATTCAATGATGGTATTAATGGTGTACCAAACTTATATGAATCTTTGTCAAAATTATACCATCAACTAGTTGGTCTTAGGATGCTAGGTTTTAATTCTGAACATTTTTTGTATGGTACTTTAAAAATCCCAAAAGAAATAGGAAAATTGGTAAATCTGAGATATCTTAGTTTGGAGAGAACTAAAAAATTGTATGAATTGCCGGAGACACTTTGTGACTTGTGTAATTTACAAACTCTAAACATTAGGTGGTGTGTAAATCTTCGAGAATTGCCACGTGGGATGGAAAAGCTAATCAACCTGAGGCATCTTCTAAATGATTATACAAGTATTATTATGCCAAAAGGAATGGAGAGATTAACAAGTCTACAAACCTTGGAAGAGTTTGCAGTGATTAATCAAAGTAGTAGTAATGAATCATCATCATCATCATCAGTTTCATTTAGCCTTGCAGATTTGGGAAAGTTGATCAATCTGCGAGGAAATCTATGCATAAGATGGTCGAGAAATGTGGGAGAAGCGAGTGAGGCAAAGGAAGCACTACTTTCAACAATGTCTGGACTCCGTTCTTTGACTCTTTGTGTCTATCCAGAATATGACGATAATAAGGGGCCACAAAAATGCATAGAGGATGATGCATTTATTCTCCAAGCCTTACACCCACCTCAACAACTCCAGGCTTTAAAAATAAATTTTTTTAAAAGTCTTTCATATCCCAATTGGTTGATGTCATTGACATTGCTCAAGAGTGTGGAATTATCCAGATGTTTCAACTGGGAAAGCTTGCCTCCAATGGGGAAGTTGCCTTCCCTTGAATCCCTAACTATAGACCGTATGAGTAAGGTGAAAAAAGTGGGAGAAGAGTTTCTGGGGATTGAAACATCATCAACATCTTCTTCTGTTAATCACCTTGATATTGCCTTCTTCCCCAGTTTGAAAGTATTGGAGTTTTCTCATATTTATGGATGGGAAGAGTGGGAATATGAATATGAGAAGCTGGTATTGAGAAGAAGTAGAGGAGGAGGAGGAGACCATTCTTCTTCTTCAAATGCTTCTCCAAATATTATGCCAAAACTACAACGCTTAGTCATATTGGTTTGCCCAAAGTTAAAGAAGCTGCCACACCACCTTCTTCAAAGAAGAGCTCTCCAAGAATTGTCCATCAGGGGATGTCCTATTCTTTTTGAACGTTTTAATAAGGAAACGGGGCATGATTGGCCTTCCATCTCTCACATCCCTCGAGTCGAAAATTCAGAGTAAAAACCACGTATAGATAGGCGGGCATTTAAGTCCTCTGCTAACAGATGCTTAGGTAATTCATCTTCTTCTTACAGCTAATTTTCATCTCCATCCACATTTTACGTTCTTTGAAATGCTTTTATTTTATTCAATAATTACTTATTTTCAACATTTGCGTTCTTGCATCAATTTTAAATTTTATTTAATTTTTAATGTTTAAGCAGCCATGAAATTCAATCTGTAGATCAAGCCAGTATCACAGTCCAACAAAACTTGTCATTAAAGGATGGCTGCAGTTTCGATTATTAAGGATTACTAAATCTCATTGAACTAGTTTGGTCACTGGTTAGTATCAGAACATTACTTTAAAACTGGAATGCATAATCTATACTTTACTTTACCTTCCATAATCTGCTGTTCAAATTTTGAAATGTTTGAATTCATACGCAGCTGATTAATTTGTATAGGTATTGGCACGCAAGGCATTCAGTTCAATTTCAACTCCAGAAAGTATCAGCAGCAGCTTAACATTGAGGAAGAAGCATTTGACCTTGAAGCCTTACAACCACTGGAATATGTCAACATAAAACAAATGAATGGTTCAGTTGTAACAAACGTTTACTTAGGATGCATTTCAAATGCAGGCATATTTTTTCTGAAAACCATTTTTGGACCTCTTATTTAGGAGCCCTGCTATAAGCCCCTCTGATACTGGCAAAAGTTGATGGCAAGAGCAGAGACAAAAAGTTCAAAAGCCGCAGAAAAGATCATTCTTTGATGTTAATCACCTGTATCTCAGAAATTGACCTTGAAGAATTGCATCCTACAAGGAAACAAGCAGGGTAATGAATCATGAACTATTTTGTTTTGTCTATTCCTCCATTTAATGTTGCCTACAGAATATTTTTGTTCACTTTGCAGTAATCAACCATGAATATTCCATCGTAAGAAAGCCTACTCAACACGCATTCTTATAAAGGATGACCCATTATTCCGATTAGTCTTTGTTGGTGTCACAAGGTGATGCATGCATGGTAATTAGTAGACCAGATAATTGATCAATTTTATTTTCGGTAATGTTTCAAGCAAAATTTTTAAGCATTTTAAGCCACACCTAGGTCATGTAGGCTATTCGGCCAAAAAAAAAAAAGGTCATGTAGCTGTAGGCTACAATTACTGGACTTGAAGGGCATATGAATTCTCTATTTTAGCCGCAGATTTGCCTTCCAGAAGAAAGATCAGGTGTGTTGCAAGTGAGATGTTCTTAGGGTGATTTTGATTGCTTATCATCTTTGGCCTTTGTAGATAATATTATAATTCTTTGAGTCTTAAGCGTTTCTTTCTAAGACATCCTCAAAATATTTTTGATCATTTTCAGCTAGTGATAGGTATAGAATAATAGAAATATAATTTGTGGATGTGAGAGCCATGTTGTAGGGGACTAAATGTCAATTTACTTCACAGATAATGAAATAGCAAGCTGCAGTGGAAGGCAGAGTACATGATTTCCAGAGAAATCCCCTTCTTTTCCGTGTGCATGCGTGGAACATCCAAGCCTTCCTAGGGAAGCGCTTGGCAGCTATAAAGTGAGAGAAGAAGAAACAGCAATTTGCCTTGAGGATTATTTTTAGTTTCAGCTGGAAGTCCTTGCTTGCAACGCATGGTGATCCCTGTATTCGAATGCAGAATGAAACATGTTGACCACAAGTATATGGGCCAATCTTACTAGAGATTGATGAAGATTTATAGTTCTCTTATGGTGCTGGATATGCATTTCATTTGTCGTCATTGACTGCTATGCCTCGAAGTTGGGAGTTTCTTTGGTAGAGAAAGTATGATGAAATACTTGGAGCTTCCTGATATCTTCCAAAAAAAACAGGGTCTTGAAGTATTGTGAAGTTTGAACTATCCATTCTCTTTTTTCGTTTTAATTTTTGGCAATTTGTTAGTTAAACCAGCAACAATAGCAAATGTTGGCATCATCATATTGATTATATATTGGGATTGAATGATAGTTAAAATTACAGTCATATATGCTTTTGCATTTGGAAAATTAATCCTTAAGGCAATTTATTTCAAGGATTGTGACTTCATGGACGCTAAGAAAGGACCAAGAGCTTCATGGGCCTGGGATAGCATCTTGGAAGGCAGAGCTGTTCTTCAAGATCATTTGCGATGGCAGATAATAAGTGGTAATAATGTTAGTATCTGGCAGGATACCTGATCATGATCCTCTTATGCAAAGGGGTTACCAAGTGGGAGAGAATTTGCCAAAGAAGGTGGTTGAGATAATGAACAAGGAAGAATGTCTTTGGAATCTTGAGGCTATCAGGAATGAGGTTGAACCTAGTGTTATTAAAAGTATTGTGAAGCTTCCCATTTGCAATAGTTCAGATATGGATCGTATAGTTTGGCCTTATAACAAGAATGGTGTTTACTCTGTGAAGTCTGGATACCATGCTATTAAGAACCATGTTCCTAGAGCTCTTTCCAGTGCCTCATCATCTCATCAGGTTAGTAGCCAAACTTGGAAGCTTATCTGGAATTTGCCTGTTCCTAATAAGATCAGAAATTTTTTATGGAGAGCATGTTCCAAGTTCTTGCAACCTTTGTTAATCTGTGGAAAAGGAAATGTTGTATTTCTCCCATTTGTCCTTTGTGTTTGAAGTATGAAGAGTCTATAGAACATCTGATGTTGGAGTGTGAATGGGTTCAGTGTGTTTGGTTTGGATCTTGCCTTTGTTATCGGCTGGAAAAGAAGTCTATTACCACCTTTGATAATTGGATTCAAGGTGTATTTACTATGACAGGATTGAAAGAGTCTGACAGGCTAGAATTACAGACCAAAGTGGCTTTTTTATGCTGGCAAATATGGAAGGCTCGTTGTGCTGCTTGTTTGGAGAAAAAGGGCCTTTGTGTGGAACAAGTTATTTTTCTTGCTGAAAGAGCAGCGTTGGAATTTCAGAAAGCTAAAGGAGGTTAAGAAATCTGTATGTATACCTCAAAGAAAGTCTACTACTTCTAACTGGGAAAAACCAGAAGCTGGACAACTAAAAATTAACTCAGATGGTGCTTTTGAAGAATCAACTGGAGCAGCTGCCATTGGTGTTTTAATTAGAGATAGTCATGGTACTATTGTTGATGGAACAGCCAAGCTGGTTCATGTAAGCTCTAGTACAGAAGCTGAGGCTATGGCAATTTTGGAAGCTCTCTCCTTTGCTCGAGCTAACAACCTCGATAACTTTACTATTGAGACTGACTCTGAGGTTGTACAGCAGAGTGTTCAGAACTTTCCTAATGAAGATGTGCGTGACTGGCGTATTTTCCCTTTGGTTAAAGAAATTAAATCTTCACTCAACAACTTCCTTTCTGCAAACTTGCGTTGGATCAATAGGAAGGCTAACTGTGCTGCCAATTGGGTTGCAATTTCTACAAGGAAAGGGATGTGCCCCTCCAATTGGGTTTCTCAACCCCCATCCCAACTCCTTCATATCTGTGATAAAGATGGCGTTCCTGCCCCCCCTTAGTTTCTTTTCCTTTTCTGTTAAAGGGTTTTGAGGTTTCTGTTATCCTCTGTAAAGTTCTTTGACTATACTTTTGTCCTTAACTTTCTGTTTCTTTGAATTAAATATATTCTGTTCTTTTGGCCAAAAAAAAAAAGCCTTACACTTTCTAATCAAATTCAATGACCATGTAGCGGACACAAACCAAAGAGAAAAATTATGGTCTGAATTATGCAAGTTCTAATTACAGGTAAGCATAAATTTTTGCCTCAATTCCTAATTAGATTTGGTTTAGGATTTTTCTAAAGTTTATTTAATGGATGACCATGATCTTAAGTTGGATTTTTAATCCAACGGTGATGATTAAAGATGGCAAGGGTTTGGTTTTGTTAAACCGACTTTACCACTATATAAAGCAAAATTGGAATTCAATTTTGGTAGATTGGAAATTTGGCAATTGAAAGCAATTGAGAGCAGCGGCAATTATTGGCCAAATTGAAATTGTTGATTGAGATAAAGCCATGCGGGGTTAGTTGCGATAGTGACAATTAATTGGAATTGTTTTGTCCAGCATCGCAGTCGATTAGTTTCTTGCTCTTTGTTTCTTTGTCCGGTTTGAGCTTGCAAGAAGCTTGTCAGAGGGTGCGACGTGACTTTGGTTATTATTCTACAAAGAGAGTAAGTGTGTGAGAGATTTTGAGAGATTGTTAGAGAGAGAAAGCTAAGATAGCTTTATGTTGTTGTGAGAGAATCACCCATGTTGGGTTGATTAGATTGAGAGTTTGCGAGAGAGATTGTTATGATTGTTGATTGTAATTTATTGATTTGATAGTGCATGTTGGGTTGATTAGAATGAGAGTTTGCGAGAGGGATTGTTATGATTGTTGATTGTAATTGATTGATTTGATAGTGCAGATTTGTGACATAGGTCACAAGAAAATTTTGCTTTGTTGTTTTCGTTTTAATTATTTGTTTGGTTAATTCCTGAGATATCCAAAGTTACAACAATAAGTACATCAAATAAGTACATCAAATAAAATATTTTTCTTTTGTTTCTCGTTGTCAAAAAGAATTCAAATGACCTAAAAATTATTTGCACTATAGTTCTGTAATTATTTGTTCGAACCGTCTACACCTTGAGAAATGATCAGGAAGCTAATGCTGTAGCAGACCTGGGTCTATTATCTGTACAACGAACTAATTGGGTCTCATTTCTGTTAATGGAATCTAGCTGATCGGCCTTTTTTATAACTTGCCCGAAGCAATACCGACTTGGATAAACCGAATCCATTTTTTTTTAAAATCTAAATTCGAAATAGTAACTCATAAACCTTTGAAATCATAATTCTTCTTAATAAATAAATGGAAACTCATAATTCTTCTTAATAAATAAATGGAAACTCATATAGAAATCCTTCTATGTTTATTTAATATAAGTCAACGATATACTAATTTTTTTGAAGAAAGTCAACGATATAAAAATAATTGTAAATATGATGATATGCGGCCACATGCAATTCAAAAGTCTGCGAATCGAGTCCGTTAACAAAGTGAAAGAAATTTTTAAAAAAATAGGCGACAAGTTGCTCAACGATATCAAAAAAATTTAATTGAAGTTTGATCCTTGTAGTAGGTAAAGAAAAGTTCCAAGTTTGTTAAAGAACAAAAATTAATTAAATAGAACCAGAAATTGGCAAAATTTGAACATTGAAGAGCCGCTCTTCTGTGACAAAGATTTTTCTTGTTTTCTCTTCAACTATAGCTGATGCAATGCAATTGTTTGAGTTTCTTTGGCAGTGACTAACAGCTAGCAAGCCTGCCATTACTATTTTTTCTGTAAAATTGCATTGCACCACCACCAAGAAACAAAACAATCCTATCTTTTCCCCTGTTTCTTGAATTAGCTCAGCTAGACAGGCTACCTCCTGCTAATCATGTCGGCTTCTTCTTCTTCTTCTTCGTCTCCTTTTCATCAAAAGAAATTTAAGTATGGTATTTTCTTGAGTTTTTGTGGTAAAGATACCCGCAAGAGCTTCACTGACCATCTCTATAGTGCTTTGATTCGGAATGGAGTTCAGACTTTCAGGGATGATAAAAGCCTTGAGAGAGGGGAAGAGTTTGCACCAGAGCTCTTAAGAGCAATTGGAGAATCATGGGGTTCAATCATTGTTTTCTCTAGAGGATATGCCTTTTCACTTTGGTGTTTGGATGAGCTTGTTGAGATCATGAAACAAAAAGAGGAAAGAGAACATAGAGTTTATCCAATTTTCTATCATGTTGAACCTTCTGATTTTAGACATCAAAAAAATACAGTTGAAGAAGCCTTCAAGGAGCATGAAAGTAAATATGACAGCCAGAAGACACAAAGATGGCGACGTGCTTTAGAACAAGTGTGTGGTATTTGTGGATGGCCCATGTATTCAGACCAGTAAGTTCTGATTAGTAACTCATTTTAAGTGTTTGACCATGAATTCTCTTTTTCATTTCATACTTTTCTTTCTCCAGTAAATTAGCTATATATGTATTTCTTGTGATCAACTAAACATTCATTTTTTTTTTCCTTCTAGGTATGAATCAATATTTGTGGAAGACATTGTAAAAGATATATCAAAAAAATTGTATGTCGAAAGTAAGTCATTTCATAAACTATATATATATATATATAATTATTTAGCTTTTCATTTTCAGAAAAAAAAGTACTATGATTTTCTCTTGATGTGATAAATTATCCACCATGATCAAGATCACCACAATCACAATGTTGCTAATTTTCTATATTTCCGTATCTCAAGAATTTTCTCTTGCAATAGTCTATGCAGTCTTGGATGAGCAAGAAGTTATAAAGATGAAAAGCACTTATCGGAAAATCCAAGCTATGTTGAGAGATGCAGAGAACAGACACTACATGAAGGAAGGGGAAGCTGTAAAAGTTTGGTTCGATGAGCTTAAACACATGGCCTACGACGTCGAAGATGTGCTAGATGAATGGAACACATATATTCTCAAATCCAAAATTGGAGGAGATCAAGCTCAAATTGCTCCAACTTCATCATCTCTTTCAAGTAAGGTACACAATACCCTCTCCACAATCTCCTTGTTTGGTGGAAGAATTAAAGAGCTAAACAAAAGACTAGAAGCTACTAGAGTTCAAGATTATTTTCCTTTGGCTGTTGATATAGATAGCAGCACTTATCCAAAACTTGATCAACGACCAAAAACAACATCTTTAATTGATGAATCTGTTGTATATGGTCGTGATCATGATAAGAATGCTCTAATTCACCTGTTGTTGAGTGATAACAACGGTGAAGGAGGAAGTGGTGGCAATGGCATCCCCATAATTGCTATAGTGGGGATGGGAGGACTTGGAAAAACAACTTTAGCCCAATTAGCTTACAACAATGATGAGGTGAAGAAACATTTCCCTCAAAGAATATGGGTGTGTGTCTCTAATCCTTTTGACGAGGTTAGGATTGCAAAAGCAATTGTTGAATCTCTAAAACGAAGTCCTTCTAGCTTTAATGAGCTGGAAAACTTGTTACAGGAAATTCACCAAAATATTGAGGGGAAGAAGTTCCTTCTTGTCCTTGATGATGTGTGGACTGAGGATGAGAACAAATGGAAACCATTGAAACTCTCTCTTAGTTCGGCTTCCAAAGAGAGCAAAATTTTAGTGACAACACGTAAGGAGAAAGTTTCAAGTATCTTGGGTTGTACCAACCCATTTTTGTTGGGCATGTTATCTGATGAAGATTCTTGGTCCTTATTTAGTAAGATTGCATTCTTTGGAAGGAGTAAGGAGGATTGTGAGAATTTAAAAAGCATTGGTGGAGAGTTTGTAAAGAAATGTGGTGGCCTACCACTTGCTATAAAAACCCTCGCTAGTCTCTTGCGTTTCAAAAGAACAGAGAAACAATGGCAAATAATCTTGAATAGTGAGACATGGAAACTGGAGGATGAGATTTTTCAAAATCTTTATGCTCCTTTATTGTTGAGTTATTACGATTTGCCAATGTCAATAAAGCAATGCTTCCGTTATTGTGCCATTTTCCCCAAAGATCATTGGTTTGAAAGAGATGAGTTGATAAAGTTATGGATGGCTCAAGGTTTTCTTGGTGAAGGAGATGACTTGGAGATGATGGGTGAAGAGTGTTTTGATAACTTGGCAATACGTGGTTTTTTCCAAGAGTTTTCAAAGGATGAAATTGATGGCAGCATAATTGAATGCAAAATGCATGATATAGTGCATGATTTTGCTCAATTTTTGACAAAAACGGAATGTCTTTTAGTTGAAGGGCAAAGACATGCTGGGTCTTTTCTTGAAAATGTCCGGCATTTCACCTTAATTCCACAGGGTGACCATGATGTCCCAATTATAGATGGCATCAAGGGTGTCCATAAGTTGCGTAGCTTCCTTGTTCTCATCCAAATTAATAATGCACCAAAGTTATATGCATCTTTGCGGGAATTATTTCATCAACATCAACTAATTAATCTTAGGATGCTCATCTTTAGAAATGCGGCCTTGGAAATCCCAAAAGAAATAGGAAAATTGATACATCTGAGATATCTTAGTTTTGAGAGAAATCCAAAGTTGTTTAGCTTGCCGGGGACACTTCGTAACTTGTGTAACTTACAAACTTTAAACATCAGGAAGTGTTCTAGACTTCAAAGATTGCCGGATGGGATGGGAATGCTAATCAACTTGAGGCATCTTCTAAATGCAGATACACCTAGAATTATTATGCCAAAAGGAATGAAGAGATTAACAAGTTTACAAACCTTGGAAGAGTTTGCAGTGAAAAGAACAACCTCAGATTCATTTAGCCTTGTAGATTTGGGAAAGTTGATCCATCTGCGAGGGCATCTAAGGATAAGTGGGTTGGGAGATGTGGTAGAAATGAGTGAGCACAAAGTACTTTTAACAAAGGCTGGACTCCGTTCATTGACTCTGGATTTCGATTTCAATGGAGTAAAAGAGGGGGGTAAAAAGGGGCCACATGAAATGAGAAAGGATGATGAATTAGTTCTCCAAGCCTTACACCCACCTTCACACCTCCAGATTTTAGAAATAAATTATTGTAAAAGTCCTGCGTTCCCCTTTTGGATGACGTCACTGAAATTGCTCAAGCGTGTTACGTTATCCTGGTGGCCCAACTTGGAAAGCTTGCCTCCATTGGGGAAGTTGCCTTCCCTTAAATCCCTAACTATAAAGGGTATGAATAAGGTGAACAAAGTGGGAGAAGAATTTCTGGGAATTGAAACATCTTCTTCTTCATCATCATCTTCTGTTAATCACATTGACTTTGCCTTCTTCCCCAATTTGGAAATTTTGGAGTTTATTGATATGTATGGATGGGAAGGGTGGGAATATGAATATGAGAAGCACATGGTATTCAGAAGCAGAGGAGCAAGAGGACACCATTCTTCTTCTTTTTCAAATACTTTTCCAAATGTTATGCCAAAACTACAACGGTTACACATAGTGGAATGTCCAAGGTTAAAGACGCTGCCACACCATCTTCTTCAAAGTAGAGCTCTCCAAGAATTGACGATCAAAAAGAGCATTCTTTGGGGCAGATGGGTAAGAGATGCTTTAGCTGTCTTTTTTAATGACGTAGTTTCCTTTTAAAGTTCCGTCTAACCTTTCCTTACTACTTATTTATTAAAGCAGCCATGAGATTCAATATGGAGATCAAGTCAATATCATTAAGGATTCTTAAATTAATCTCATTGAGAAATTGTTTGGTCACTGGTTAGTATCAGAACATCCCTTATTTATACTGGAATGCATAATCCATATTTTACTTTCCATAATCTGCTCTTTTGACATTTTCAAATGTTCGAATCAATAAATACTCATCTAATTTATTGGTATATGTATCGGCACACAGTGCAGGCGGTTCAATTTTGACTCCAAAATATATCAACAGCAGCTCAAACATTGAGCAAGCCTTGAACCCTTACAAGCATTGTTGCTGTTGGACATCTTATTTAGGAAGATACATCAATATCGCCACTGCTATATGGGCCAATCTAGAGATCAATGAAGATTTAAGAAAAGCAGGGTATTGAAGTATTTGTGCACTATCCATTCTCCTTTCTCGTTCTAATTTTTGGCAAGAAAGTTGTTACTTAAACCAGCAACAAAACAACATCAGATTGGTTAATATTGAGAATTGAATGACATTTAATTTTTGGCAACAAAGTTGTTACTTTAACCCACCGATTGCTTTATTACATTTTCAGACTGTATATGGAGTGAAATTTTCATCTTCTCTTTTCCTATGTTCATCCATATTGTCATAATATGTGTAGGGAGGCCCTCAATTGCCCATTGTTACTTACTAAAAGGGATTTGAATTTGATGATTATCAACGAAGATAATCAAATGCTTTTTTTTTTTTGGATACCGGATAATCAAATGCTCTATTTCTTAAGCAAACGCTAATTTCATTTAGAAACAAAACAAAGCGACCCGTGGAGACAAAATTATGAAATGAATGAATTATGCAAGTTCTAATTACAGGTTAGCATCAAAGAACTTTATGCAAGTTCTATAAAAATTATTTTCACTCGAGTTCTATATAGTAATAATTATTTGTTCGAACCATCTTTATTTTCAGGGCCCCGCCCACATGAGATTTATAGGGGCGAACGAACCGACACTAATCATGAATGGCTCAACATAGACCCACCTGACCTGAGTTCTTTTTGCTAGTGACTGACAGCTAACAAGCCTGCCATTGCACCAGCAATAACTCTAATCATAGTCCTGCACTCCAGAACAGACAAAACTAGAAAAAAAAAATCCCTTCTTTTTCCCTTTAATTCTTGAATTAGTGCTACAGTTGCTTTGAATCCTTCTGATCAACAAGTTTCAGCTGGACAGGGTACCTCCTGTTAATCATGTCGGCCTTTTCTTCTTCTTCTTCTTCATCATCTGTTTTCCATCAAAGGAAATTCAAGTATGGTATTTTCTTGAGTTTTTGGATGAGCTTGTTGAGATCATGAAACAGAGAGAGGAAAGGGGCCACAGAGTTTATCCAATTTTCTTTTATGTTGCACCTTCTGATTTTAGACATCAAAGAAATATCGTTGAAGAAGCCTTCAAGGGAGATATGGCGAAGTAAAGACTCAAAGGTGGCGGCGTGCTTTAGAACAAGTAACTGGTATCAGCGGATGGCCTTTAAAAGATCAGTAAGTTTTAGTAACTAATTTGAAGACTTTGCTTTGAATTATTTTTTGTTTTTCTTTTCATTTTATAGTTACTTGAGTGAAGCTATATAAATTTCTTTGTGATGAACTAAACATTGATTTTTCCTTTTTTTGTAGGCACGAATCAGTATTTGTGGAAGACATTGTCAAAGAAATATCAGAAAAGTTGGATGTCGAAAGTAAGTCATTCCGTAAAGTACATATGATTATCTAGTTTTTTTTCATTTTGAGAGAGAGAAAGAAAAAGGAGTAGTACTACTAATTTGGTAAATTTATCCACCCATGATCATATCACAATATTGCCAACTTCCTCTCGAGAATTTTCTCTTCATCTATGGTCTAACTGATGCAATTGTATCTCTAGTGATAGATGAGCAAGAAGTTGTAGAGTTGAAAAGCATTAAGGAAGGGGAAGCTATGAAAGTATGGTTTGATAAGCTAAAACACATCGCCTATGAAATTGATGATGTGCTGGATGAATTGAACACTACTGCTATTCTCAAATCCAAAATCGAGAGAGATCAAGCTCAAACTCCTTCAACTTCATCAACATCTTTCCCAGGCAAGGTACACAATGTCCCATCCACATTCTTGAGTTTAGTGGAATTGCTCTGATTCATGATATTGCTCTCAGAGTTAGGAAGCTAAGGCAAAAACTAGAAGCTATTCTTAGAGAGAAAGATGTTTTTTCTTTCGCTATTGAAATTATGTAGCAGAAGCGAATGAGGCAAGGGAAACACCACTTTCAACAAAAACTGGACTCCATTCATTGAGGCTGGATTTTGAGGGACACCGACAGACAAGGATAGAAGATGAAGCATTAACTCTCCAAGCCTTACAGCCTCCTCAACACCTTCAGAATTTGGGGATACGGTTTTGTAATGGTCCTGCATTTGCATTTCCTAATTGGATGATGTCATTGACATTGCTGAAGAGTGTGAAGTTATCCAGTTGTCGCCATTGGGAAAGCTTGCCTCCAATGGGAAAGTTGCCATCCCTTGAAATCCTAGCTATAGGGTTTATGTCTAAGGTGAAAATAGTGGGAGAAGAATTTCTTGGAGTTGATACATCAACAACATGCTCTTACTTCCCCAATTTGAAACAATTGGAATTTGTGAATATGTCTGGATGGGAAGAGTGGGAATATAAGTATGAGAAGATATCTTCTTGTTCAAATATTCCAGTTACTATTATGCCAAAACTACAAAGCTTATCCATAGAGCATTGCCCACATTTAAAGACACTGCCACACCACCTGCAAAGTAGTTCTCTCCAACAATTGAAGATCTTCTCTAGCCCTATTCTTGAAAGGCGTTATAACCGCATTGGTAAGTAAAAATGATTACAAATTTCCATTTTTCATCTTTGCAAATGTACAATTTATTTTATCTTTTATGTGAATCAGAAATATAGAAAATAATTATTAGTATTTAAAATTTTGCTTAATTAAACAAAAAATTAGAGAGAGAAATTGCCCTACTTTTTCCGTGCAACTTTTTAATATCATTTATTTTCTTCCAATGTGATTAACAGGCAATGCAGTCCGACTTCGTGCCGGTCCTTATGCAAGATCAGATTTAAGGTCAATTTTACAGAAGGTAAACGTTTAATTTAATTATATTTATTTATAGATATTATTATCCTAAACAATATCTTAATCATTGTAGACAATGTAAATTACATGTAAATGTGAAGTAAGAAGAATGTGTAAGGCTAATCAAAATATCATGTTTACATCTGCAGTTTTGCTGAAAATTTAATTAGGAGTTTACATTATCTGAAAATAATTACAAAGGAGGTTATATAACGTTTCATCTCGGAGGATAGAACTAGAGCTGTAGGAGAAGTGAATGCTTGGCTAAAAAAGGGTTGATTCCTTCCTACAAAAAGGAGAAGGATTGGTTCCGGATATAAGGTAAGAGGTATTGCTTAAATTTCAATGTAAGAAATGCAAAAATTGATTCGCTATTATAGTATCCTCCTTTTTGTGTGATTTTCTCCACATGCTAGAATAAGTTCCGTGTTTTCTTTCAAAGCTTTCTATGTGTATTTCTAATTGTAATTTACCACGTGTTCCACATGTGGGGTTGAATTTTTGATTGAAACATATTTTTAAATTAAATATTGTGCATTATAATTGTCAATATTAACTTTGAAAATATTAAATTTCTTTAAATTCTTATTAATGATTGAGAAAAAATTAATCAAATTTTTATTTTATATTTTTCTGAATTAATTTCTAATTAAATCGAACAAGATTCGAATGCTCATTAAAACAAATCCTTAAATCCAATAAGGCTGAGATTTGATTAGATCATATAGATAATTAAGTTCACGATTTTAGCTAAAATTTTGGAAAAATTGATCCCAAAGATTTTTCCTCAATTTTTGGCGAAAATAATCATAAAAAATATATAATTCAATGCCAAAAAAATTGAAAAGTTTTTCACGTTTTTAATATCGTTTTTCTTATTTTAAAAATTATTTTCTTATTAAATCAAAAGAAGATTTAGATGCTCGTTAAAAACATTTTAAAATCCAATGTGACTGAGATTTGATTAGATGAATATGGATATCTCAAGGATTCTTGGCGTAAAAAATCATGCAAAAGTGAACCGGGGCCCCAGAACGCGTTTTTAGACGAAAACCGTGATGGTTAATACACGATTTCGGCTAAAATTTTACAAAAATTAAACCAAAATATATTTTCTAAATTTTTGGCTAAAATACTCATTATATATATATATTTATAATTTAATGCCAAAAAGATTGAAGGACTTCTCAAGCTTTTAATATCGTTTTTTGATATTTTATCTAAATTAATTTCTAATTAAATCGAAACAAGATTCAAATACTTGTAAAAACAAATCCTTAAATCCAATGTAACTGAGATTTGATTAGTTGAATCTAGATATTTTAAGGAGTCTCGGCACAAAAACTCATGCAAAACTGAGCCCGGGTCTCGAATCACGTTTTTATCCAAAAGCCTTGATGATTTACCCAATTTCGGTTAAAATTTTACAAAAAATGAGTCGAAAATTTTTTCATTAATTTTTGACTAAAATACTCATAAAAATATATATATAATTTAACGTCAAAATATTAGAGGACTTTTCATGATTCTAATATCGTTTTTCCTTTTTTTCCCAAATTAATTTCTAATTAAATCGAAACACGATCGATTCAGATGTTCGTAAAAACAAATCCTTAAATCCAATGTATAATCCTGGAATCATTAGAATATCTCTTGTTAATACTGGAATGCATAATCCATATTTTACTTTCCATAATCTGTTCTTCATTTTTCCAAAATGTTTGAACCCGTTAGCCAAAAAATGTTTGAATCCATACTCATCTAATGTATTGGTATAGGTATTGGCATGCAAGGGATTCGGTTCAGTTTCGACTCCAAAAAAATTATCAGCGGCGGCTCAAACATGGAGGAAGAAGCTTAGTTGGTGTCACATGGTGATGCATGACCTGATTTATGATCAATTTTATTTTCGGTAATGCTAATTCCAAGCAAAGTTTTAAGCATTTTAAGCCACACCCAGGTCATGTAAGCAACAAGTATTGGACTTGAAGGGCATATATATGAACTCTCCTTTTTGGCCGAAGGTGCATCATAGGAAGGAAAAAGTCTTGACTTGTATATATATACAGATTTGCCTGCCAGAAGAAAGAAGAATATTGCACCTAAATATTTTTTAATTCTAAAGACCATGAAGCCAAAGGAGCCTCTTTGTTCTACAAAATTAGGCAGCTGCATTTATATCAAAAGATTGGTTTAAAGTTGAAAATTGAATCTTTTCAAGGTTCTACATGTTTAGTACTTCACTTTTTCTTTGTTCCTTTTAAGCAATATATATATCAAAAGATTGACTTGGTAATGCTTTAATATTTACGGGCTTATTGTTCAAAAAGACCCCTGAACTTACACAAAACGGCCAAATAAGCCCCTGAACTCTAATTGCAGCCAAATAAGCCCCTGAACTCTTTAAAAAGGCCAAATAAGCCCTTTTCTGATGGCTAAATGTTGAAATAAGGACTAAACGTTTCAAGATTTTCTCAAATAAGGATCAACATACACAATTCCAACAAATTAAAACACATACTTAACAAATTTTTATAAATTAGAGAATTCTTAAATGAAAACAAATGTTTCTCATGCGTACACGTTAAATTTGATAGAAAAATGATATTATCGTGTTAATTAAAAATAAAAAACTATTAATCAAAATAAATTCATTAAACGTAATATGATATAAAATTATCGTACGTTTTTCAGTTTATATATATCTCACACACTAGTATTAACTTATATTGTATCAAATTTGTAAAAAAATATTAATTATGTGTTTTAATTTGTTGGAATTGTATATTTTGATCCTTATTTGAGAAAATCTTGAAACGTTTAGTCCTTATTTCAGCATTTAGCCATCAGAAAAGGGCTTATTTGGCCTTTTTAAAGAGTTCAGGGGCTTATTTGGCTGCAATTAGAGTTCAGGGACTTATTTGGTCGTTTTGTGTAAATTCAGGGGTCTTTTTGAGCAATAAGCCATATTTACGAGACCACATAAAATTTTCTGCTTTGTACCTCAGCTACATCTTGCAAATGCTCCTATTCATAAGCAAAAGCTAATTTCATCTGGAAACAAAACAAAGCACCATAGAGGCTAAATTATGGTATAAATTATGCAAGTTCTAATTACAGGTAAGTTTCTAAACACTATATTTCAATAATTATTTGTTCGAACCATCGCTACTGTGAGAAATGATAGGAAGCTAATGCTGTAGCAGAGCTGGGTCTGGTATCTGTCCAATCTCAATTTTGTTAATGGAATCTAGCTAATTGGCATTTTATTATAACCTGCTTGAAGCAATACCGACTTGGAATAAACCGATTCAATTTTTTATCTAAATTCGAAATAGGCATCCAATTAGGTGGATGTGATGAGAGCAGTATTGATTTAATTAATTAAGTCAACGATATAATTGTTTTATTGAAGAAAGTCAACGATATAATTGTAAATACTAAAAAATGAAGATTTTGATATGTTTAACGCGTAGCACATGGCCAGGCCACCAATACTTTCAAATTTCAATCCTAAAATCCTGCACTCCGGAAACAAAACAATCCCATTTTTTCCCCTGTTTCTTGAATCTAGCGTTGCAGTTGCTTGAATATCAACAAGTTTCAGCTAGACAGGCTACCAACTACTAATCATGTCGGTTTTTTCTTCTCCTTTTCATAAAAGGAGATTTAAATATGGTATTTTCTTGAGCTTTAGAGGTGAAGATACCCGCACAAACTTCACGGACCATCTATATAGTGCTCTAACTCGGGCAGGAATTGAGACTTTCAGGAATTGAGAGAGGGGAAGACTTCGCACCAGACCTCTTAAGAGCAATCGGAGAATCATGGGGTTCAATCGTCGTTTTCTCTGAACAATATGCGTTTTCACATTGGTGTTTGGTTGAGCTTGTTGAGATTATGAAACAAAGAGAGGAAAGAGGGCATAGAGTTTATCCAATATTCTATCATGTTGAACCTTCTGATTTTAGACATCAAAAGAATACTGTTGAGGAAGCCTTCAAGGAACATGAAAGGAAATATGACAATGAGAAGACACAAAGCTGGCGACGTGCTTTACAACAAGTGACTGGTATCAGCGGATGGCCTTTGAAATTAGACCAGTAAGTTTTGAGTAACTCATTTTAAGCCTTTGACCATGAATTACTCTTAGCATTTCTTAGTTATTTTTAGTAAGGGTATATATATTTCTTGTGATCAACTAAAGGAAGATTTTTTTTTTCTTTTTTTTTTGTAGGCATGAATCAATTTTTGTGGAAGGCATTGTTAAAGAGATATCAGAAAAATTGGATGTCGAAAGTAAGTATTTTATAAAGTGTACATAATTATTTAGCTTTTCTATTTTCAGAAAATAAAAAGAACTATAATTTTCTGTCGATGTGATAAATTATCTATCATGATCATCACCATAATCACAACATTGCTTACTTTCTATATTTTCTCTTTTAACTATGGTCTACTGCTGATGCAATTGTCGTTGCAGTCCTAGATGAGCAAGAAGTTGTAAGATGAAAAGCACTTATAGGAGGATCCAAGCTATGCTGAGAGATGCAGATAACAAACAGTACATGAAGGAGGGTGAAGCTGTGAAACTTTGGTTGGATGAGCTTAAACACATGGCCTACGACGCCGAAGATGTGCTGGATGAATGGAACACTGCTATTCTCAAATCCAAAATTGGGAGAGATCAAGCTCAAATTCCTTCAACTACTTCATCATCTCTTTCAAGTCAGGTACACAATATCCCCTCCAAAATCTCCTTGTTTGGTGGAATTGCTCTCAGAATTAAAGAGCTAAACAAAAGACTAGAAGCTTCTAGAGCGAAAGATTATCTTTCTTTGGCTGTTGATATACATAGCAGCACTGCTCTAAGACTTGAACGACCAAAAACAACATCTTTAATTGATGAATCTATTGTTTGTGGTCGAGATGATGATAAACGTGATCTAATTGATCTCTTGTTGAAGAGTGATAACAATGGAGGAGGAAGTGGCAATGGAATCCCAGTAATTGCTATAGTGGGGATGGGAGGATTGGGTAAAACAACTTTAGCCCAATTAGCTTACAACAATGATGAGGTGAAGAAATATTTCCATAAAAGAATATGGGTGTGTGTCTCTGATCCTTTTGATGAGGTTAGGATTGCAAAAGCAATTCTTGAATCTCTAAAAGGAAGTCCTCCTACATTTAATGAGCTGCAAAGCTTGTTATCAGAAATAGAGCAATTGATGAAGGGGAAGAAGTTCCTTCTTGTCCTTGATGATGTGTGGACTGAGGATGAGAGAAAATGGGAACCATTGAAACTCTCTCTTAGTTCTGCTTCCCAAAGAAGCAGAATCTTAGTGACTACACGTAAAGAGAAAGTTGCGACAATGATGCATCGTAGGAGATCATTAATCAAGCCAGGAGTGTTATCTTATGAAGATTCTTGGTCCTTATTTAGTGAGATTGCGTTCTTTGGAAGGATTGGGGAAGATTGTGAGAATTTAAAAAGCATTGGTAGACAGTTCGTAAAGAAATGTGGTGGCCTACCACTTGCTATAAAAACTGTTGCTAGTCTCTTGCGTTTCAAAGGAACAAGAGAGCAATGGCAAAGAATCTTTGATAGTGAGATGTGGAAACTTGAAGATGAGATTTTCGAAAATCTTTATGCTCCTCTATTGTTGAGTTATAATGATTTGCCAATGTCAATAAAGCAATGCTTCCGTTATTGTGCCGTTTTCCCCAAAGATCAGTGGTTTGAAAGAGATGAGTTGATCAAGTTATGGATGGCTCTAGGTTTTCTTGGTGAGACACTTGAAGGAAATGACTTGGAGATGATGGGTGAGGAGTGTTTTGATAACTTGGCAATACGTGGCTTCTTCCAGGAGTTTAAAAGAAAAATTGATGGCAACATTAGATGCAAAATGCATGATATAGTGCATGATTTTGCTCAATTTTTGACAAAAACAGAATGTCTTTTAGTTGAAGGGCATAGAGAACTTGATTCTTGTAATGAAAATGTGCGGCATTTGAACTTAATTGCACAGGGTGACCATATCCCAATTATAGAAGGCATCAAGGGTGTTGATAAGTTGCGTAGCTTCCTTTTTCAGTACAACAGTGGTCATGATTTACAAAAGTTAAATGCATCATTTCCAAAATTATTTCATCAACTAATTAGTCTTAGGGTGTTAGGTTTTTATCGTAAAGAAAATTGTATGGTGATTTAAAAATCCCAATGAGAGAAATAGGAAAGTTGATACATCTAAGATATCTTGATTTAGAGGGAAATACAGGATTGATTGAATTACCGGAGACATTTTGTGACTTGTGTAACTTACAAACTCTAAACATCAGGAAATGTTATAATCTTGAAAGATTGCCGTGCGGGATGGAAAAGCTAATCAACCTAAGGCATCTTCTAAATGAATTTACATGTATTGTTATATGCCGAAAGGAATGGAGAGATTAACAAGTCTACAAACCTTGGAAGAGTTAGAAGTTACATCATCATCAGATTCATTTAGCCTTTCAGATTTGGGAAAGTTGATATATCTGCGAGGAAATCTATGCATAAGATGGTCGACAGATGTGGGCTATTTCAGAAGTGAAGTAGAAGTGGAGCGACCGGAAAGTAAAGAGGATGATGCATTAGTTCTCCAAGCCTTACACCCACCTCCATACCTCATGATTTTAAAAATAGAAGATTGTAATAGTCCTGCGTTTCCCAATTGGATCATGTCATTGACATTGCTGAAGAGTGTGGAGTTATCCTTCTGTTCCAACTGGGAAAGCTTGCCTCCATTGGGGAAGTTGCCTTTCCTTGAATCCCTATTGATACAACGTTTGGAAAAGGTGAAAAAAATGGGAGAAGAAATTCTAGGAATTGAAACATCTTATGTTAATCACATTGATCTTGCCTTCTTCCCCAATTTGAAAGAATTAACGTTTATAAGTATGGATGGATGGGAAGAGTGGGAATATGAATATTATGCCAAATCTGGAAGCAAAGGAGGAGCAGAAGGAGAGGGTGACCATTCTTCTTTTTCAAATACAATTCCAATTATTATGCCAAATCTGGAATACTTATCCATATATCGATGCCCAGTGTTAAAGACATTACCACACCACCTTTTTCAAAGTACAACTCTCTATTCATTATCAATGAGGGAAGCCCTATTCTTTTAACGTTTAATAGGAAACAGGACATGACTGGCCTTCCATCTCTCACATCCCTCGAGTCCATATTTACCGTTAAGTCCTCGTCTGTTTGCAGATGCTCAGGTAATTCTTCTTCTTCTTACACCCAATCTTTCCTCTCCATCCACATTTTATGTTTGTTGAGCTACACCCTTTTTTTAATATGTACTCATTTCTTATGTACTTATTTCAGCATTTGTGTTCTTTAATTTTAGATTTATTTTTCTCTAAATAGTTAAGCAGCCGTGAAATTCAATCTGGAGATCAAGCCAATATCACACTCCAACAAAACTATTATTTGTGTCTGGAATTCTTGTTAACCCGGCCCGAATTGCGACCCGACCCGAAATTTATGGAGCTACGAATTTTGTAGATTTTTCCTAGAGGTTTGTGATGGAAGCGGAGGGATCGGGCCGAAGGCCCGAGACCGCAGCCCAACATTGACCTTATGCGGGGAAGACGCAGAATAGGCGTAGGGGTGCGGGAGGCTTCGCCCGCCGCGGTATAGACTAGTTCTCCTAGTCAAAATAGGAACTAAATACCCTATGTTTATATAAGGGGCCGGGTCTATCTCTTGTACTATTAACAAGTTGTATCGTTTTCTCCCAAAATTAATAAGAATTTCTCTCTGCCCGTGGACGTAAATCAAATTAATCGAACCACGTAAAATCTTCTTGTTCTTGTTTATTGTTTTAGGCTAGCTTAATCGCAACAAAAACTTGTCATTACAGTGAGAGGGGAAATTAACAATTGGTTCTTGATACAAAATTTCCTCAAAATTTTCTTGTTTTGCCCACTAATTGAAAATTAATCTGCAAAATATCTTTGTTCCATGTTGGGTGCAAATTTTATCATCATTTAACTTAATTGAGCAGAAAAATGATTTCAGATTCATTTGACCAGAAGTTGGCTATCAAAAGTTTACATTCCAGCAGCTATGGTTGTGCTTTAGGATCACATAGTATTCTACGAAATATCATCAAGAATTTTACAGTATATATATATAACCGTTGCATTTTTGCTTGTTAATAATCTTATTCATTAATAGTAACTCATAGTCCATAGACAGTCTCATGTACACACCTTGAATTGATATCATAATTTTTTTAATTAAAAAAAGAAAGAAAGAAAGTAAATCATAGCACATGCAAATTGCTAGCTGGATGTGATGAGAAGGGTGATGATTATTTATAAACAATTACTAATATAGATAATTATATGTTTATTAAGTCAACGATATAATTTTAAATAAACAATGATATTGATTCTGATATGCTTAACGCGGATAGCACATGCAATCCAACACGAATCCAGTTGGTGAAGTAATTATAGAGAAGCAGAAATTAAGGACAAAGGCACAAAACTTGCAAAACCAGAAAAGAACATTGAAGAGCTGCTCTTCTGTGGCAAATATTCTTTCCTGTTTCCTCATCAACTATGGCTGATGCAATTGTTTCTGTTGTCTTTGAGAAACTGTCAACAATAATTGCTCGAGAAGTTGAACAAGAGGTGAGACTTGTTGCAGGAGTTCGGCCAGAAGTTGAAAAAATGAAACACACTTTTCGGACAATCCAAGCTGTGCTAGAAGATGCAGAGAACAGACAGCACCGGAAGGATGGCAAAGCTGTGAAACTTTGGTTGGATGAGCTTAAACACATATCCTACGATATCGAGGACGTGCTGGATGAATGGAACACTGCTATTCTCAAATCCAAAATTGAGAGAGATAATGCTCTTGTTCAAACTCCTCCAACTTCATCACTTCTAAGCAAGGTACGCTCTTGCATCCCCTCCCCATGCTCTTGTTTTACTGGACTTGCTCAGCGCCATCATATTGCTGTCAAGATTGAAGAGCTAAATGTCCAACTTCAAGCCATTGCAAAAAAGAGAAATTGATTTTTCTTTTGCTGTTGGATTAAATAGCAACACTGATCCAAAACTTGATCAGCGACCAAAAACAACATCTTTGATAGATGAATCAGATGTATGTGGTCGAGATCATGATAAGGATACCCTCATTCACCTATTGTTGAGTGATAACAACGGTGACAGAGGAAGTGGCGGTAATGGCATCCCACTATTTGCTATAGTGGGGATGGGAGGATTGGGAAAAACAACTTTAGCCCAATTAGCTTTCAACAATGATGAGGTGAAGAAGCATTTCCCTGTAAGAATATGGGTGTGTGTCTCTGATCCTTTTGATGAGGTTAGGATTGCTAAAGCAATTCTTGAATCTCTAAAAGGAAGTCCTTCTAGCTTCAACGAGCTGGAAAGCTTGTTACAGGAAATACGGCAGAAAATTGAGGGGAAGAAGTTCCTTCTTGTCCTTGATGATGTGTGGACTGAGGACGAGAAAAAATTGGGAACCATTGAAACTCTCTCTTTGTTTAGGTTCCAAGGAAAGCAAAATCATAGTAACTACACGTAAGGAGAAAGTTGCAACTATGATGCATTGTAGCAGACCATTAATCTCACCGTCTGTGTTATCTGATGAAGATTCTTGGTCTTTATTTTGTAAGATTGCTTTCTTTGGAAGGAGTAAGGAAGATTGTGAGAATTTAAATAGCATTGGTAGACAGTTTGTAAAGAAATGCGGCGGCCTACCACTTGCTATAAAAACTGTTGCTAGTCTCTTGCGTTTCAAAGGAACAAGAGAACAATGGCAAAGAATCTTGGATAGTGAGAAGTGGAAACTTGAAGATGAGATTTTCGAAAATCTTTATGCTCCTCTATTGTTGAGTTATTATGATTTGCCAATGTCAGAAAAACAATGCTTCCGTTATTGTGCCATTTTCCCCAAAGATCATAAGATTAAAAGAGATGAGTTGATCAAGCTATGGATGGCTCAAGGTTTTCTTGGTGAAAGAAATGAGTTCGAGATGATGGGTGAAGAGTGTTTTGATAACTTGGCAATACGTGGTTTCTTCCAAGAGTTTGAAAAGGATGAAGTTGATGGCAGAGTAATTGGATGCAAAATGCATGATATAGTGCATGATTTTGCTCAATTTTTGGCAAAAACTGAATGTCTTTTAGTTGAAGAGCAAAGACTTGCTGAGTCTTTTCCTGAAAATGTCCGGTATTTGACCATAATTCCACAGCCTGATAACCATGCTCCAATTATAGATGGCATCAAGGGTGTTGATAAGTTGCGTAGCTTCCTTTTCCATTGTGATGGTGACGTATGGAAGTCAAATGCATATGTACCAAAATTATTTCATCAACTAATTAGTCTTAGGATGCTAGGTTTGTCTTATTCACAATTGGAAGTCCCAATAGAAATAGGAAAATTGATACATCTGAGATATCTTGATTTAGAGGGAAATGAAGGATTGGAAGAATTACCGGAGACACTTTGTGACTTGTGTAACTTGCAAAGTCTAAACATCAGGAGGTGTTGTTGTCTTCACAGATTGCCGAGTGGGATGGAAAGGATAATCAACTTGAGGCATCTTCTAAATGCAGATGCATATAGAATTACTATGCCAATAGGAATGCAGAGATTAACAAGTCTACAAACCTTGGAAGAGTTTAGAGTGTCATCATCATCAGATTCATTTAGCCTTGTTGATTTGGGAAACTTGATCCATCTGCGAGGAAATCTATTCATAGGACGGTTGGGAAAAGTGAGAGAAGCAAGTGAGGCACGACTATCAACAATGGCTGGACTCCGTTCATTGACTCTCGATTTCTATGATGGAGATTTTGATAAGGAGCCACAGAAAAGGATAGAGGATGATGCATTGATTCTACAAGCCTTACAGCCACCTCCACAACTCCAGAGTTTAGACATAAACTTTTGTCAAAGTCTCGCATTTCCCAGTTGGATCATGTTATTGATATCACTCAAGAGTGTTACCATATCCCACTGCACCAACTGGGAAAGCTTGCCTCCGTTGGGGAAGTTGCCTCTCCTTGAATCCCTGACTATAGACGGTATGGATAAGGTGAAAAAAGTTGGAGACGAATTCCTGGGGATTGAAGCATCTCCTTCTTCTTCTTCTATTAATCACATTGATTTTACCTTCTTTCCCAATTTGAAAAAGTTGTACTTTAACGATATGGATGAATGGAAAGAGTGGGGATATGGATATGAGAAGCAGCTGGTATTGAGAAGCAGGGAGGGGGAGAAGTAAACAATTCTTCATCAAATACTATTCCAAGTATCATGCCAAAATTAGAAAGCTTATTCATAAAAAGATGCCATGTGTTACAGACGCTGCCACACCACCTTCTTCAAAGTACAACTCTCCAACGATTGACCATCATGAAGAGTCGTGCTCCTCGTGAATGTTTTAAGGACTTGCCTTCCGTCTCTCACATCCCTCAATTCTATATTGATTAAGTCCTTGTCTGCTTGCAATAGCTCAGGTAATTCTTGTTCTTCTTCTTACACCTAATTTTTAATATGCAATGCATATACACATTTTCCATTTGTTTTCCAATAACTACTTACTTTGATCAACAATTGGGTCTCTTTTAGGAGGATCAACCTTGATGAGCTCAATTAAATGCTTTAGGCCATATGGGGATTATAGATTTGTTAGGGAATGAGCTTAATGTTGAATTCTTTATGTTCTCAAAGATTTGATGCTAAACAATGGTGAAAAAATAAGCAACTAGCTAACTGATGATGCATTAACTGTCTTTTTTTTTGTTGGATAAATAAGCATTGCATTAATTGTCTTTTGTCATGACTTATTTACCTTTTTAATTACGTGGCCTCTAATCATTGCTTTTTATAAAATTTAGGCATCCATGAGATTCAATCTGGAGATCAAGCCAGTATCACACTAATGGCCACTATTTTATCAATCAATATCATCAAGGATTCCTAAATCTCAATGGGGAAGTTTGGTTACAACTGCTGCCTTGTGAAATTTTGATCTTCTTTTTTTCCTAGTGTCATGATATGTGGTTCAGATTTCAATGAATTACTTGTTAGCTAGCTGTTGCTATTTGCAATTTTGCCCTGGAGAGCAATTATCTGTTTGTGGAGGCAGGGCATTACTACTCTGTAATTTTTACAGGTTTCATAAGACAGATCCATGTAAACTGTGTTTTAAATGAAATAATTTTTAATATATACTACTAATAAAAAATTATGAATGTGAAATATGAAACACATATGTTTGTAATTGTACAGAAAAGCTTCAGCCAAAACGCCTTCAAGTCCACAAGGCAGCAGTTGGAGCTTTATTACTTCAAGTCTTCAACCTTAGCTATATATGTGTAATTGTAGAGAATGAGATTGAACACAAATTTCCCATTGGTGTGGTGATTACTGTAAAAGAAAATGATAAAAGAAGGAATGATATTCCTAAATGGAAATGCAAGTTCTGGGAAAGTTAACAAGAAATGGGGACACAAATCACAATAGCTTTTATAAAGCCATCAAAGCCAATTCAAAGAATTCTCATCGCTGCCATTGGTGGTAACTTCTTCATGCAATCTTCTGGAAACGAAGCTGTTTGTATATTACAGCCCTGAAGTGTTCAAGGACGCTGGAATTTCTGACAGGAAACAGCAAATTGGTGTTTCAATCATAATGGGAATTGCCAAAACTATTGCTTCGTTTTCATTTCGGCTCTTTTCTGTTAATAGGGTGGTTAGTGGGATTGTGTCCATGACATTTCTGACCATTTCAGGAAAGATTAGATTCGGGGGAATGATTTCTTGCCTGCCAAAGGGAAGAGCGTAGAAGAGATAGAGTTTTTTTTTTTTTTTTTTTTTTTTTTTAAAAGGATAAACCTCTCTTGATCATGGAAAACAATATGAAGTTGTTGCTTCCTAATCATACAAATTTCTTAAAAAATGCATATCCACAATTTTGTTGTCTTCCCACTAATTGAAAAAGAAATTATGTGCGAAACATATTGGTTCCATGTTGGGTGCAATTAATATCATGTTTAGTGGAGTTGTAAATAGTTTTTTGCAAGATTTCCAAGAGATTACAAACGCCGGGGAAGAAGCTCAGATACATTGGTTTCCATATTTACAAATTGAAATATATATATATATAACGCCATACATTGGTTTCATATTTACAAATTGAAATATACATATAACGCCGGGAAGAATAGTCCTAGTCTAACCGAGTTTTGATACCATTTGTTGGGAGAGGAACCAGGGCCCTGTCTGCTTCAGCAAGGCCCAACATGTAGCCCATATACATGTTGGTGTAACCCAGTACAACCGAGTTCTGATATCACTTGTTGGGAGAGGAACCAGGGCCCTGTCTGCTTTAGCAACGCCACCAGGTAGCCCATATACGTGTTAGTGTAACCCAAAAAGCCTAAACTGATGATTTCTTG
>AWWV01010252.1:0-35774 GCA_001974805.1 Corchorus capsularis
GAATCGACTATTATACTCTTATTTTTCTAATTGAATCGACCATTATACCCTTATTATTCAAACATATTTCTTAAATGCCATTACTTAACTATTATAGTTTTATTCTACTAAAAACTCTATTTTTATTCAATTAAATCTAATATCTAATATCTTTATAATTGCTTTATTTTTTTACTATTTTTGTTTTCAAAATATACTATTTTATTCTACTAAAAACACTATTTTCATTTAAATAAATTCAATATTTTATTATCTCAAAAAATTCAATATTTTATAATTATTTTATTTTACCATTCTAATTTAAAAAGTTATTATGATTAACATCTTACTATTTGATAGTTTATAATAATGTATTATGATTAAAATTTATTATTTCCCTAATGTGCAATTATTTTATTTGACTTATAATTGATTTTTTGCTTGATATATTGCTTGCTGTATAATTAAAAAAAAAATCTCACATTCTTATAACTATATCATTTTTATCATTTTACTATTTTAATTAAAAAAAACTTAGATGTATTAGAAAATTTTAAATATACTTTTATAGTTTTACTCAACTAAAAACTCTATTTTTATTTTTCTGTAAAAAAACTCTATTTTTATTTAATTAAATCTAATATCCTTATAACTATTTTGTTGTTATCATTTTACTATTTTAATTAAAAAACTTAGACATATTAGAATTTTTAAAATATATTCTTTTACAATTTTTTTAGAAATAAAATTTTACAATTATTCTACAAAAAACTTTATTTTTATTCGATTAAATTGAATATTTTTAATAAATATTTTATTTTTACCATTTTACTTTTAAAATATTGGAGATTTTTTTGGTAGTTATGGATCCATTTCAATTATAATATGAACTGATAAAAGTATTATTATCAAGTTTAAAAGTTAAAATAAATTGGCTAATCATTAACTACTCAAATTTTTTTAACAAATTAAGTTAACAATTTATTTAAAATCTAATTATTGTGATTCACTTTGTTTTTCTATTTTTGTAGCGTGTATTGGTAGGTTAAATATGGTTCTAAGTCAAATGAATCAGGTAATTTTCTCGAGTCATTCGGGTCTCGGCTCATCTAGGTTCAGGTCTACTAGGTCTAATTGGGTTAGGCGGATTCGAGTTTTGACCTCGGGTCAATCGGGTTCCGGATCGTCCGGGTTTTGGATTTTTCAGGTTTACATTCAGCTCAATTTGGTCAGCGTTAAATTTTTTTTTTGCACCAGAAAAGCATAATTTTTTAATATTTAATTCTTAATTTTATTTAATATATTTATTATTCGATTTTATTTTACAATCCACCACTGGTGAAGTTTAGCATACAATTTGTCGTGTCTGAATAGGTTGGGTCTGGGTCGTTTACTTTTTTTATCAAATCGGATTATGTCGGATTGGACGAGTTATCGGGTTCGGCTTAGATTTGACAGCTCTACATATATAATTAATTTCAATCATTATTTTAATTTTCATTTAATTTAAATACGAGTATCACGTGCAACGCACGTGGAAATAAATACTAGTATAATTAAAAGAAAATAGAAAAATAAAAAAAAACTATATATTTTTTTTAAAAGCCAAATGATTTTACTGATTTGCTATCAACGGCCGCATACAATCACTACTAGAAAATAGGCACTCAGGAGCGGAAAATGGGAACGGATATGGGCCTAAATTGCGTTGCAAATAGAGCAGCAACGGAATCAGAGGCGGAAAATGTTCCGTCTCCTATCCCATCGTTGCAAATTATTTGGAGACGGAAACAAAAATCCGTTTGAAACGTTTGTTGTTTCTGCCTTTTATTTCCGTGGCCAAGTCCACTTCCAATATATAGCCACGTAATCAGAAACAGAAATATCACATATGCCTATAGAGATTTCTGTTTGTAAATTCATTTTAGCAATGGAACCAGCAACAGAAATTCTATATGTACAATTTACTAGTACCGCTCTTAAAATGCATTTAGAAATTCATTTTTGAGCTCAATATTACAAATTTTTTATAAAGCATAATTTCAATTAATAAATAAATTATACTAATATAACAAAAAATATTAAAATTAAAATTATATTAATATATATAATAATTTTTTTTGTTAATTGTGCTATACAAAAAGAAAGTAGCTGCAAAAAGCAATACACTAACACCAAGTCCTTACAAAAATCAAGAGGCTCCTTACACAAAATAAAAGTCTCCTATAGATCATTGCAAATTAAGGACCTAAACAAAATAAATGTCTCCTCTAAATCATTGCAAATTCAAGACCTATACAAAATAAGAGGCTGCCCTTCTTACTAATGCATCAACATATTTTTCCTACCATAAAAACTGCTTTGAACTTGTTCAAAATGCTACCAAATCCACCTGCATTCATTAGCAAACTCCCAATGACCATATTAGTCTCCTCATTTACAATTAAAATGCAACAGTCTATCGATTTAGAAAAACTAAAAACAAAATAGAGTAGCAATTCACTCCTTACTTTAACCAAATAACTAAAAGGTCTTTTTCTGCAACTAAGGATAAAAAAATGTCTACAATATTTAAGAAAGTAATTTCTTAAGCAATATGTTAAAGAAAATTCAGTTAAACTGAAATTTCTAGGCATTTCAGCTTAAATAATCAACACTAATAGTTAAAAGTTTAAGGCAAAAACATGAAGACTAAAGTCAATAATAGTCTACCACCTAAGTTTTCACTTTTCACCTAAATGTCACCCAATCTCATAATACTCAACTTCACCGGCCATGTAACCTTCTAGATAAGGCGATAAGGCAAACATAACAATTAAAATAGAAAATTTACATGCCATGTAACATTTAGCGACAGTTTGATATGTGTGGAATCCTAAGGGACAACAATCACATTCCACAGATTAAACTAAAATGTTCAATCACTGACAGAAAGCAAGAGAGGGGGCAATGTCCCTTTACTAAACTATTTCAATCTAACTACCTACATTATTAAAAACCAATAGACCAAGATCAAGCATCCTTTTCTAAGGGTCCTGACATTACTATTTCAATCTAACTACCTACATTATTAAAAACCAATAGACCAAGATCAAGCATCCTTTTCTAAGGGTCCTGGCATTACAAACATTGTACAGACCGGTGCCAGCACAACAAACAAATCAACATTCAATGTAAAATAAACGATAAAAAAACTAATGAATACAACTAAAGGATCCTACGGGAAAGGTGCAAAACAAACACGGGTGATTGATGTAAAATGATGGACAAATAATTTAAACAAAGGAAAAATATATCCTTCGAATGTTCACATCTAAACATACCTTTCTGTTAATGCGTTGCCTAAAGTACGTGCAATTGTATCACCTAAATACGTTTATGCAAAAAGAAGAAGTTAGTAGCAGTGCCATTTTGAGATATAATTGTATACCAACTTGCTAAATATATATACAACATTGTTTCTATACGGAATTTATACCTAATGCGTCTTCATGATATCCCATGCCCACTGAGGGACCCAATGGAGTCGTGGAATCCCAGGTAACTTCTGTTGCTTGTAGAACTTTTTGCGCAAGTTGGCGGATCCTACTTTATGGAATTCTTTCCAGATCTTTTGATGATGTTGAGCATCATAGCAATAGAAGACCTACAAAAGAAAATGAGAAAATTGTTATTACATGATTTAGTATTAAATATAAAAGCTAAATCCTTTAGTATTATTACCTAATACAAAACATTCCACATAAACATAAGCTAACCCAACAATACTTGATAAGTTCACAATTTAGTATACCTTCCAACAGTTGAACATATGCAGAACATCATTGGGAGGAATCACCTCGCATTTATGCCATGGTCCATTAAAGTTAATCTGAATTTGGCGTCTCATTTGATTTCGAATTTTGGTTCTTCTATATAAATACAAATATATTGTTAGTATGAATTAAAATAACTAAAAGAAATGCATTTTAATAAAATGTTTATAGTGTTTTTACCTGTACACTTCCTGGAGTGTGACATACTGTGGCCTATGTGGGTTTGTTGGAAACACCCTCTTGGCACGCTGTGACCCACCGGCCTGTGGTTGGCTAGACTGGCCAAGCTGGATGAGTCGGCCATCAACTGGAGGTGGTAGGGGTGGGTGAGGCGCTGGAAAAGTATGTGTATATATATATATATATATATATATGTATGTATGTATATATGATATATGTATATATAGACACTATTAGAATGAAGAAGGCCATGCTATTAGTGCTTTCGCAAGTTCCAACATTTTCTAATTAGCCTCTAACCAAGAATAAACTAATTAACAAATCAAGCCAGTTAGAGATTGAAAGTAGCACCATTGAGATATTACAAAGATAAAAACTCACTCTTCTAGTTCATTGAAGATTTAGCAAGACCCTCTGCAATAAGAGCACAAGTGTATTAGAAATAATAAAGAGAAGAATAATTAGTTAAAACATGGAGAAAACCAAATTCTTTATAATCGGAGAAGGGGGATAGCTTACACAATATTAGTGCAGACATGAGCATGAGGCCGGAGCTCCTCTTGTTTCCCAATAGCAATATCAATTTCAATCTTGTATTGGTAGTTAGCTTCTTTTGGCTTTAATGGAGAAGAAAGATATGAATGATTCTTCTTTTGGGGCTTTGACCGGAATCCCATGTTTCCAACCGCAATACCAATAGAATTGACATCTATGGGCTTTGGTATCTTTGATGGAGAAGGCAAGTTATTAGTTACATGATCTATTGGCTTTGATGCATGAGATTGATCAGATGAATGTTCTAAATTACAACAAATCTGGTTCTTTGTTGAAGCGCAAATAAAATTCCTAACAAATCCCTTTCTTTGCTAACTCAGCTTCACCATTTACATCTCGTGGTACCTTTCGCAAACTCCAAGCTAATGATTTTTCATTTCAACGCGAAAGAGTCAAAATGGTCAAAACTAGGAAAAAACTTTTTTAAGTGTAGATCTCCTCCTCTTCTATTGATTGAAATTTCTCCAAGATCAAGGTTTCATTACCATCAAAAGAAATTTCTAACATCTCCTACCTCCCATATGTAGCTTGATTTCATATCAATAAAATTCCTTCCTTGCCTTTGTTTGTCGCAGTGATTTCATAGTGACCCTATGGAATTCCTTGTCAACTTCATCATATAAAGACGGTTTGTTTGTTTTCGAAAGTAATAAAAAAAATTCAATGAAAACGAACATACATTCCAGAGAGAGAAAGATTCTGATATACCGAGCTAAAATATCCAAGATTGAAGTTTAAGGGGCAAATCGTCCAACTGATATAAGTTCAGGGGGTAAAATAAGAGTTTTGTCGTTCTTAATTATTACATATTCAATTGTTAAAAGGAAAGAAATTTTATTTATTGATAAATATATAAGGAAATATATAATATCTATTAATAATTTTAAAAAAGAGGGCCAATTTATAAAATTTTAAGGGGGCGAAATATGATTTTACCAATATTTTATTTGTATATACACATACCTACCTATTTTATTAAAGTTATCCCCAAATTACTCTATGCTCAGAATTTGACTTTTGTCCTACTGACATTTGTTTAAAATTGATTGATTGGGAGAAAACCAATATATTTTATTATTATATATTGAAATTCTAAATAATATTTAGAACATTGAATTGTAATCAAAGTAAAACTCCAGTAGATAATTATTTGAATAGACATTAATTCTAATAATATTTCCTTCCATTTAACTTAAATGCTATTACATATATAAGATAAAATTTTATTTAGAATTGAAATTACTCAGTTTCAATTATAAACCGAAAAACCTGACGCGAATGCGTGGGGATAATATCTAGTAACTAATGAAATTTGTGGCAGTTGGGGCCATGCCCCCCCCCCCCCTAAACTTGTATAAAGTGGATATTTTCTCCATTTGACTTTTAATTTGGTATTTTCAGTCCTTAAATTATCAAAATTGTGACAATTTTCTACCTTAAACTTTTATTTTGGAACTTCCATCCTTGAAATTATGAAAATTAGGATATTGTCAAAAAAATATGAAAATTAGGATAATTTCCAAAAAAAATGCTGACATGGCATAATATCACATTTGGGCCACATGACACACACACACACACACACATATATATATATATATATACTATATATTATTTTTGTCTCCTATAGAAATTACTAACAAGCCCTTTCAACTTTTAACCTGGTGCCACCTTATTGCCCCATTTTGGTAATTTCTCACATCTAACATATTAATTTAAAGCCCCTCCTTAATTATCCATTATACTATATCTAATTAATAGCTAATTAATATCTAATTAATAGTTAATTAATAATGAATAAATTCAATATGATTAAAAGGGAATAATAGCTAATTAATACATAATTATTCCCCCTTATCCTCATTTTTTTGATTACACAAGAAGATTAGTAAAGAAAAATGATTAAAAGGGAATTATGCTTCTCAATATTCAAGCCTACTGATGACATTAGCCTACATACCTATTATTCTCCTTCATCCTCATTTTTTTGATTAGACAAGAAGATTATAAAAAAGATGATTAAAAGGGAAAATGATACAATCGTTTTTCCTACTCAACTTTCATTCATTTTAAATGTTGAATGATATTTTATTTTAAGTAAATAATTAACAATCATTCCATTACATATACAATTTGATAAGAACCATCATTCTTATTTTTGAACTTTTATATAACCATCATATAGAAAAAACCAACAAAACCATATTTGATTCAAGGATTGAATGATATTTTATTTTAAGTAAATAATTAACAATCATTCCATTACATATACAATTTGATGGCTAAACCTATTCAAATTTATAATTAACCTATTAAAGACTTAAAATCCAAGAGCTCATTGGATACTCAGAGTCATAAGATCATTAGAGGTAGCTGTAGCATATCATACCATATTTGATAAGAACCATCATTCTTATAATTGGACTTTTATATAACCATCATTCTAATTGTTTTACTGATTTCCAAATGTTAAAAGAGCAAGAGCTAAAAAAAAGGATATAATTGTCGAATGAAGTAAGACTAGATAAGAAAGAAACTATATTTATCTATTAAATATAGAAAAGACCAACAAAACCATATTTGATTCAAGGATGAATTGCACGGAGAGTAAAAAAAATAAAATAAAATAAAATAAAAAGACGTCCGACGCGCCAGCGCGGGCTACCCATCTCGTGAGCAATTAATTTAGGGTCCCATCGGCAATTTTTGACAACTAAGATAAAATTGTTCCAATTTTAATAATTTAGAGGATAAAATTTTCAAATTAAAAATTCAAAGAAAAAATGTAAATATCATAAAAGTTTAGGGGAAAATGGTCATTAAGCCGATAACGTGGGCTACACATAGATGCACTAAAAATACGAACACCGAATCATATCTCTGCAACCCATAGCCATGCAGGACAACAAGTGTACACAGTACACCTGAGCTGTCGATTCTGCAGAGTGAAGATGATCTATATCAACACGACTTAGTTCACTGAAAAACAACAATAATCACTCGAGCATATCATGTTCAGCCCACTACCACAACTCGCCGCATTTTGTTACAGATCCAGCCAAAGATTTTCAGGAACCAAAGCTTGTTCGAACCACGTGAACATGAAGGGATGTGGCATCTCGATATATTCCCCACCAACATCAAGAAAATAATGTACTCGAAACATTTGTCTGGTTACTTTGCACACTCGTCACCTTGCATGTCAATGTCTTGAACACGTAGAAGGAAATTTGCATGCAAAGCTTATCCTTGGCCCTGTATAAATACATACCCAATCTATGCTCTTATCACACATCAAGAGAAAAACACAGTGTAACAATCATGGTGATCAGTAAGTCTCGTTCCCTAGTTTTAATCTATTCTCTTTTGCTTTCTTTTGCTTTGCTTTCTTCTGCTGCCTGTGTCCACGGTAGGAAAGGTGAACAAGATCCTTACGAGGAATACGACCAATGCCAGAGGCGATGCGAGTGGGAGGTGCGTGGAGAAAGGCAACAGCAACAGTGTGAACAAAGGTGCGAAAGGCAGTTGGATGAGCGGCTGCAGCAGAGGCAGCAGCATGGCCGCCGCCATGGCTTGAACCCCGAAGATCCTCAGAAGAGATACGAGGAGTGCCAACAATGGTGTGAGCAGCAAGCTGGTAGGAGAGAGCAGCCACAATGCCAGCAAAAATGCCAAGGACGATTCCAGCAGGAGAAGCAAGCACAGAGGCAATTGCAACAATGCCAGGAGCGCTGCGAGAGGCAAGTACAGGGGCAACGTGAGCAGCAACAATGCCAGAGCAAATGCCAACAGCAGGTCGAGGAACAACAGAGGCAACTGCATCAATGCCAGGAACGTTGCGAGAGGCAAGAACAGGAGTGGCAACCACAGTGGCAACAATGTCAAAGCAAATGCCAGCAGGAACATGAACAGAGGCGACAACAACAAGAACAAGAACAAGAGGGTTATAACCATCATCATCACACAATGACCAGGAGCGAAGAAGAGGAAGGAGAACAAGAAGAAGAGCAAGAGCAACAACAACAAAGGAACAATCCTTACTTCTTCCCTTACAGGAGATCATTCCAGTCTCGATTCAGGGAAGAAGAGGGCAGATTCAACATTCTCCAAAGGTTTGCTCATAAGTCTCCTCTTCTCAAGCTCATCGATAATTACCGGTTGGCCACTTTTGAAGTAAATCCCCAAACTTTTGTTATCCCACACCACTGTGATTCCCACGCACTTTACGTTGTAACAAACGGTAATTCTCTCTTCCCCTGATTTGAAACAAATTCTCTTTCATACCCATATATCACCATTGATTATATAATTTGATTAAGAAATGGTAATTTATTAATTTGTGCAGGAAAGGGGGTTATCACGTTTGTGAATGATGAAAACAAAATATCGATTAATGTGGAACGTGGAACTGTACTCAAAGCTCATGCAGGAGCCACTGTATATATGGTCAACCATGACAACAGAGAGAAGCTTAACATAGCCGTGCTCGCTATTCCAGTCAACACCCCTGGCAAATTTGAGGTACTAAAATATTTTCTTATACAAATTCTCTTCATTTAGAATCTTAATTAATTCCTGGGTTTCTCTATAATAACCTATATAATAATATATAACTCTCTATTTTGCATTTGCAAAAGGAATTCTTCCCTGCTGGAAACAGAGATCCTCAGTCATTTATCCAAGTTTTCAGCTCTAGAGTTCTTGAGGCTGTCTTCAATGTAAGAATATTATTTGACTATATGAATCCAATTATTTTCGTTTTGGGTATTTTTGTTTTATATATAATATATATTTTTCTGTTTTTATAGTCACCAAGAGAGCAGATAGAGAGGATATTCAGGCCAAGAGAACAGCAAGGACAGAAGAGTCAACAGGGTATATTCCGGCGAGTGGAGGCACAGCAAATAAGGTCATTGACCCAACAAGCTACTTCGCCAGGGGAAAAAGGAACAGAGAGCCTTGCCTTCAATTTAATGCGCCAATCTCCTATCTACTCCAACCAGAACGGTATCTTCTACGAGGCTAAACCTGAGAATTTCAAGCAACTTCAGGACTTTTTCGTCTCTGTTGCAGCCTTCCAAATCAACAAGGAATCAATATTTGTTCCACACTTCAATACCAAGGCTACATTCCTTGTGTTAGTCACAGAAGGAAGTGCCAACGTTGAAATGGCTTGCCCTCATCTCTCTAGACAGAGCCAGAGCGAAGAAGAAGAACAGGAACAAGAACAACAGGAGGAGGAAAGATCCGGCGAATTCAAGCAGGTCAGAGCCAAATTGTCGGCCGGCGATGTCTTCGTCGTTCCGGCAGCCCATCCAGTTACATACTTCACATCCCAAAACCAAAACTTCAGGGCAATTGCGTTCGGACTCAACGGCCCCACCACCCGAAGAGTCTTCGTCGCCGGTAAGCCTATTATTAGACATTAATTAACAAACCATTCATTTTGTCAAAATTAAGCATCAACTTAATTTGATTCTTGTGTTTTGATTATTAAAAGGGAAAAACAACCTGGTGAGACAAATGGATAGCGAGGCAAAGGAGATTTCATTTGGGGTACCATCGAGATTAATCGATGAGGTGTTCAACAAACCGCAGGAGTCTCACTTCATGTCTTTCTCTCCACAACAGAGACAGCCACGTGAAGCCAACAATCGCTTATCTTCAATCCTTGAGTTCGCTCGCATGTTCTAAAGCTGTTTGCCTTAATTAGTTCTACTTTTGTAGCAACATCAGAATAAGCAGAGAGAGGCATGTATGTACTGTAATGTAATAAATAAGTTTGCTGTTGTCTTGGTCTAAACCATGTTTTGTACCAGCAAACTTTGTTTGTAATATTGCGAGAGTTTTTATCTTTCAATCAATGTTATAATATGAATAAATGAAGAGTTGAAATTTCTGTATTTTCTAAATATAAGCTCCAAAATATGGAAACTAAATCACAATGTTTTAGGCAATATAATCTTGTACTGATCCTTTCAAATTTCAAAGAAAATAGCGCCATTTCAGTAAGAAAAATATATAAATAATAGAATATCTCATCATATCAGCAGGATTTAGCTCATTAATGCTAAGAGATGTCAACTGCCATAAATCCAACACTCTCTGCCTATAAAATGAACACACCAAACTCCAATGCAATGTCAACTTGAACTTGTTTACTTTTCCTCTTTTTCCCTTTTAGCCATTTTTGAAGCAAAATGAAGATGATGACAAGACCCTTTGCTTTGTTTCAGTTGTTTCTGATAGTACTCTTCATTTTCATATCAGGTTTGCAATTTGTATACTAAAAATTAGAGGAAATTATAAGCCTAATATATATATATATATATATATATATATATAACTGCCCACTAGCCGTCACGGGTGGTGGTTGTCCTGACTTGAATAAGTGTACTGAAACATGCCGCCCTTGCTACCGTGGCATCGGGAAGGTCACCGCCTTTTGCAAGCCCGCCGGTGGAGGAATTCCCGTTGATCAATGTATCTGTGATTTCTCCGAGGGTGCCCCTTGTAATCCACCTGCTCCTCCCCAGTGTCCTGGTCGTTCAGTTCTTATTACTAATAATGTCACGCTTGTGTAAAACCCACATATATAATTTGCAACAAATCATCAAAGTTTATTAATAAAAATGATTTTTAATCGTCTTCAATCTCAATATGATGATTATGGTCTCCTTATTTAGGGTACTGACACCAATCAAATTAATGTTATTAATGACTATTCAGTTTGTTTGGTAGAAAGGGTTTCAAAAGTTGCTGTTTTTTTGCCTTTTTTACCTTGTACCAAATGGTATTCAAAATGCCAATTCAAATATTTGCTCCTGTTACATATTTCATTTTGGAGCAATAACTTTTGGTTAGAAATTTGTCATATAAGAAGAGCAACCATAAATCCAGAAACCTCTCCTGAATTTATTGTTTTCCATTTTCACCTTCTGAGAAAATTAGTGTTATTATTATTGCTTCTGCCATCTGCACAAGGGTTAATGCAGACTGCGACATGGCTATGAAAAGCTTGCAACTCTGTTTCTGGTTAAAATCAATATGGACTCTTTTCCTACTAAAATCCTTTCAAAATTTCCCAAGGATTAAAGGCATTTGAAATCTCAAGCTTTTTACAGCCACATTTATAAAATTATGCATTCATTTTTCCTTCTTCTGATGATTTAGTCACAGGGGAACAAGTTTTGAATATTACTAATTTTTAATTATGTTAAGTTTGGGAAATACTAATTAATGCATATAATCTCTAAATATAAACACAAAATGTAGGAAAATGCACTTTTAATTCCTTATAGAAATCAAGAGTACAAATAAGGTGTAGAAGGGGATTGAAGGAGGGAGGGGAATTAAGAATAGTGTGATGCAATAAGGGAGGTCATTATTACATCATCATAATAATAATAATAATAATATATAATTCTTCATATATCAAATTCTTCCACCATTGTTGTTGCAGTGCTGCAGCTTTGCTCTGCTTCTGCTCTCTTTACTGAATGAGACCGTATTGTATATTAGGAAGTTTATCTAAATCAGACACAAAAACACATCAATAAAATTACCCCAATGAAAAACAATGAATCAATTTAAACAAATTCAGACTTTAAATTAATTAATTAAAACATCAAGTTAATTTACCTTTAACACCCTTGCTGAAGCATTCACCGTCACACTTCATCTCGCATAAGGTGTTGGGTGCACCAGCATTGGTGCATTCCTTATGGCAGATCTTGAAGCATGACGAAAATTTATCGTCCTCATGAGCAGTGGCAAAGCCATCTTGGTCAAGAGCACTGGCACTAGGCAGCTGGACAGCAGCAACAACAACAAGGCACATCACCAACAATGCAACAACTTTCTTTGCCATTTTCTTAATTTCTTTGCTCCTTAATCCTTCTTCTTCTTCTAACCTTAGTTTATTCTTTATTTGTGTTTTTAAATTTTTTTTTTTATTCTTTGACCTCCCCCTGCCTCCTTTGGGTTGGAAATTTCCCTGTATTTATAAGGTTGGGTATGGTCTAAACGAGAGATAAACCATTAAAAGTGGAGTTTTTTTTTGGGTCAAATCAAATTTCCTTGTTCTTTGGTGGACAAAATTTCATATTTGACTTTGTTTTGCTAATTTTAGCAATCTAAAATTAAATTTATGTATATCAGCCCAATTAGGCCCATAACACTTCAAATGGTCCCATTTTGGGCCGAATTTACGTACCAAGGTGGGCAGCGAAAATAACCCGAGTGTTCGTTCAATTACTGAATTGCCCTCGTTCTTTTTCTGAAATCCCCAATGTTTCCAACTACTAGTTCGACTTCTTCCTCAAGACAGCTACTACTTATTAGATACAGAAAACAGAGGGAACAAAAGGCAAAAGGGGAAAAAAGACCTCGAACGAAAATCAGAGCAAAATCAGATCAAGTAAAAAATGGAGTGCGTGTTCGGTCTAGTAGGAAACGGCTTCGCCATAGTGGCGGCGGACACGTCGGCGGTTCATAGCATCCTCGTCCACAAATCTAACGAAGACAAGATCATGGTCCTCGACTCTCACAAACTCGTCGCCGCTAGCGGTGAATCCGGCGACAGGTTCCTCTCTTATCTTTTTTTCAGCTCCGTATATATATCTATGAATATTGTCCTGTATTTATTTCTCGAGTAATTTTTTTTTTTAACTATTTAAGTAATTTATTTTTCTTTTTCTAGAGTACAATTCACGGAGTACATACAGAAAAACGTGGCTTTGTATCAGTTTCGGAACGGTATTCCTTTGACGACTGCGGCTGCTGCCAATTTCACTCGCGGTGAGCTTGCCACTGCCTTAAGGAAGGTATAAAGTTTATTCCCTTGTAGCTTTAATTTAGGGGTTTTGATTTTTAATTGGGGGTTTTTATAGTTTTGCAATTGTGATTAACTGTAATGCCTTTGACATTTGTTAAGTTAATATTTTGTAGAATTTGTTGGAAGTAGTTCTTCAATTTTAGTTTAATTGCTTGTTAAATTTTAGTGGTTAGGATAGGATAAATCTGTTTAGGGTTAAGACTAGTTACAATGAGTGTTTTACAGGTTTTAAAGGTTAACATTTTGCATGAGAATTGATTTAGATATATAGTCTGTTAGTTTGTTTCATGTCTTTATGTAAATATGAAGAAGCTTCAGCCTCTGGCATGGATCTCTTGTTTGGAACCATATTCTTGGAAGAATGTAGGATTTGGTTGTTGAGTTAGAGCCTTTAGGCATCTAGAACTGATAGTAGTCAGTGATTAGAAGAAAGCTTCACAATGCTTTGGAATATATAAGGGTTGGTGTAGTCTAATATGGTATTTAGTTGATCCCTTTTTACCAGTGTTGGTGGCAATCACTTCTTTGCTCTGTTTACTGCAAAAATCATTGTACTAGAGATGCAGCATACGAGTATTGTTAAATGAGTGCTAAACTGTGATCAAGCTGAAAGACATACGTGGAAAGAAGGGAGCTCTTATACTTAAATCTGCGAACTTTCAAAATTAGTCATTGTTTGAATGGACTTGAGTGCTTAGCTAAACCATAGAATGTTCTAAATTTGCTGGGAACCCCCTTTTTCTGTTTAGCTAACTTTGATCACTGTGTTTGTTAATGATGCTTCAAGTTGCTGGGTACTGAGTCACTTGAGGGCTATCCTATTAATCTTATCTTAAACATTGTTTGTTCTGTTAGTTGTTAATTTTGTAAACTTCTTTGTTTCCTGATCTGTGTAACTTACTAGATGCATAAAAAATGGCCTTCGGGCCTTGCTGTAGATATGTCAGTGCTTTTGCTGCAACAATCTTATCCAATACTGCATTACTTAGGAAAGTGATCTTTGGTTTCAAGCGGTTGGTCATTGCACCAAGCAAACGTATCTGTGTAGCTTTTGCAATTGCCTTGTTATGCTCCTGTGATGTGATATATATCCATGTTTGAGAAAAGTTTTTTGATTTGTCCTCTGTGTCATTGAAATGCCGGATTTGCTCTGCTCAGCTGCTTGTTCTTAATACTACTATTGTTAACAATAAAATTTGTCTTTTCCCAGAATCCATACTTTGTGAACATCCTTCTTGCTGGCTATGACAAGGAGACAGGCCCCTCACTATACTATATTGACTACATTGCTACCCTTCACAAGGTTGATAAGGGAGCATTTGGTTATGGATCCTATTTTTGTCTCTCTTTGATGGACAGGCACTACCACAGTGGCATGACCGTAGATGAAGCCATTGAATTAGTCGATAAGTGCATAATGGAGATTAGATCAAGACTGGTTGTGGCACCACCAAACTTTGTTATCAAGATCGTTGACAAAGATGGAGCACGGGAGTATGCCTGGCGTGAATCTGTCAAGGACACTGCAGTTCCTGCAGCCTGAGGATTATCCTGGATTTGCTTTTCCATTCTGGGTGTTTAATTTGCTTGTATCAATAGGAAATCATATGTTTAAGCAGCCAAAAGCTTGGAACTAAAAACTAGTTATCCACCCTCTATTGCTTGAATTGATGATGTTCTGAAGTGGGAAAATTTGGGAATTTGATGATATTTTATTTTTTATTTGGAAACCAAGTTGATGGGCCATTTTTTTTCTCTTTGGTTCTGAAGTGGGAAAATTTGGGAATTTGATGATATTTTATTTTTCATTTGGAAACCAAGTTGATGAGCCATTTTTTTTTGGCGTAGACTTCAGTGCTCCCGTTGTGGTACTCTCACTTTTGGATGTGACGCTCCCAACGATTTCTGACCATTGGATTCAATATCTAATTTCCTTACCGTCCGATACAATAAATTTTAACTTTCTAAACAGGTTTTAAAAATCTTTTGGACTGAATTCGTATGTGGTTGTCATCGTGATAGATCTTTACACATTTTTTATTTCACCCGTTGGTATCAATAAAATTTTTTCTTAGGTTTTTATACTTTGTATATTTTGGGGAAAATATACGAATTGAATGTCAAAAACTTAAGAAAAAAATTGGGGATAGAAATTAGGGAAAATATACAACGTATAAAAACTTAAGAAAAAAATTTTGTTGATATCAATGGGTGGAATAAAAAAGGTGTAAAGATCTATCACGAGGACAACCACATACGAATTCAGTCCAAAAGGTTTTTAAAACCTATTTAGCAGGTTAAAACTTATTGTATCGGACGGTAAGGAAATTAGATATTAAATCCAATGGTCAGAAATCATTGGGAGCGTCACATCCAAAAGTGGGAGTACCACAACGGAAGCGCTGAAGTCTAACACTTTTTTTTTTGTTCTCTTTGGAGTATCTTACTGAAATTTAATGAAGTAGATCAGAATGTTAGGCATTATAGCTTCTAATGCAGGAAGAGGCGTTCCATTAGAGAGGAAAAGGTGAAAGCATACGATGTGCGGAAGTCTGGTTTTCTGGACTTGTTTTGAATCATCTCTGGTTTTCTTGCAAAGTTTAGTTCAAGTTGTCCAAAGTCTTGCCAAAATATTCACAATTTTATGTGCGAAAGGGGCAATAAATGGTAAGTGGAAAGCTTGAAATATCAACAATGTCAATCAAATCCATGGGGGAAAGCTCCAATCCGAGCTCTCCTATCAATTTCATAATAACGACTCCATGATCTATTTTCAGTAAATGGTAGCCAGATTTTAGTTCTGGTTTTCAGCAAATGATCTATTTTCAGCAAATCGTCTCCAAAACAATTATTGCACTTCTGTTAAAGTTGATTTTCATTCGTGGATTATAGTTTTTCACTAAGGAAACAAAACGCTTTAACTCTAAAACTTGGTTAAGGTCTCATCTTTTATCAATTTACCATTTAAGACAATGCTACATTAATTATATACGATTTTCATTCCATACAAAACATCAAAAGTTCTTTATTTCATCCTGCCTTATATGATGGGTATACTCATTTTCGATATTTCTATTATGACTTAATGCAGAAGAAATGTTATACTCATTTCCGATGTTTCTATTGTGACTTATTGTAGAAGAAATGGTATACTCATTTTCGATATCTCTCTTGTGACTTAATGTAGAAGAAATGGTATACTCATTTCCGATATTTCTATTGTGACTTATTGTAGAAGAAATGGTATACTCATTTCCGATATCTCTTTTGTGACTTATAATATAAGGAATCCGTTTTTATTATTCACTTTAATTGATCTGATACTTCCTTTCATCTATCATAATGTTTACGACTTGTTCTTTTCTTAAACTTCTTAATCTACCATTTAAGTTAATGATTACATTATAATATGATTTTCAATTCATTCAAATTTTTCGTCCCAGAATATCTGATTGTAATTTGTCACGACGATTCATTGTAGAAGGAACCAATTAATTTCCTTTGGATTATAAGCAACACAACATTAATTATATACAATTTTCATTCCATCTAAAAAGTCATTATTTCATCTCGCCATGTATGATAGGTATACTCATTTTCGATGTCTCTATTGTGACTTATTGTAGAAGGAACCCATTTTTTATTATTTATGATTTTCAACTCATTCAAAACGGCCATATTTCATCCTAACATACCTTATAAGTGGTTTTTTTTTTGTCATTACAAGGGGTGAGGGGGAGAGTGGGGTTTGAACCCCGACTCTTTGGATGAACTTTCAAGTCTCTTACCATTAGGCTAATAAGAGGCGAAGTTCCGTATAAGTCGTATTGATATCACATATTATAAGACATGAGCTCAAATATTATTACGACCCCTCCCTAACCGAACATCCTGATTCCGCCCCCGTATCCAACCAAAATAAAATACTAAGGAGAACCAAGCAATATTTTCTTCCTTTTTAAGTAATTCGAGTTGGACAAACTGAAAATTTTTCTATATAAGGTAACCTTGTATAATATCATCAATGGTATACAGTGTGAGGGAAGTTAAGTTACAAAGAGTGAATGAGTGATGTTATGTTGCCCTCAAAATTTTTGGTATGAAAGCTGTCTTACACTATTTCTTTGTCATCTTCTCTTTTAATATTCAGATTGAAAATTTGGGTTCATTTCATCATTTCTACAAATTACAGGAACGAGAAAAGAAATCTGGGAAATTGTAACGGGGAAGTGGTCAGGAACATCGTTGCCTTTCTCCCAATCTGAACAAGAAAATTCAAAAAGCGCGCACTGACTGGCATTGTGGTCAGACCAGATAAGCCTAAGCCGAAAAGCTAAATCAGCCTTCAAAGGGCGCGGTATTGTTTCTAGTCCTTTGCCTCTTGCTTGCTGTTCTGCTTTTTAATCTTTTTCCTTTTTAATTTGCATCAACAAGACACGTTTTTCACCTTCATCTTTGCTCTAATTCAAGTAACATATCACATTTCTTTGATTGTTGTCTCTTTGGCGTTAACATAAAAGTAGCTTATTCGATCATGTGCTGCTCACCAATTTTCCCATGTGGTTTTGGTTACACTTACCGGTCAGATCTACACATATCTTATTACTATTGGTCCCCAAAATAATACTATTCATTATAAGAGAGAGACCTAGCCAATTTGTGATGTCAACTTGATTCATTAAGGAATAGAAGGATACTATTTTACATGTTTAATTAGTTGCATTTAAGAAACATATAAGAGTTTAAACAAAAGATGGAGGCCCGGTAAAGAAATTTAAGGCCTCTACCGAATCAAACCAAGGAAAATACTTTTTTTGAGGTAATCAAACCAAGGAAAATAATTAAAATATCAGTTGAGCATTTAATAAGGAGAAATTATTAGTTGAGATTGACATATTATATCACTTATGGACTTACGAATTTTAAGGAAAATAATTAAGAGATTAAGAGAAATTATTAGATGGGAATAACCTATCACGTCATCTATGTGACTAACTCACAAATATTTTAAAACCATATTCCAATAATATCTTAATTTTGAAAATTTAACCATTTTGAAAGGGGTTAAACCTTGAACTAAATTTATACTTAAATTCTAGGGGTTAATTTGATGCGAAGTGGTTAGTCATGTAGCAAATGTGGTAGGACAATCCTATATAATAATTTCTCTTGAACTAGAAAAGTTCAATAGGAAAACAGAAACAAAGAATCAAAGAAATAAATGCGAATAAACTTTTTTGAAAGACGAAAAAACACGAAATGATAGAATTACCAAAGCTAACAGATATTATAGGAAAAATTACGAAGAGAAAGGAAAGATTAATAAATCGGTGTACTACTCTTCTTGAAAAGATATGACAATGACATGGAAAAAACAGTCATGATGCATCTTGCAGGTTAGAAAGAAATAGTTAACAAGGAAAACTAACATGAAGTTAGCATGTGATAAGAACTCATATTGATGTGTTGAAAAAGTAGTATTACACATGTATATATAAGCTCTCGAAAAACTTTAGGGGGAGGCGGTCGCCACCCCCCGCCTCCTAGCTTCGTCCCTGTGTGAAGTGATTAGTTATATAACGAACGTGGTAGGACAATTCGTAATAATTTGTAGGACAATTCGTAATAATTTTTCTTGAAGTAGGAGATTTCAATAGGAAAGTAGATTGTAAGAACAAAGAATAAAAAAATAATTACGAATAAACCTTTTTTAGAGACGATGGAATACGTAATGATAGAATTACCAAAGCCAACAGACATTATAGGAAAAATTATGATGAGAAAGGAAAGATTAATTAATTGGTTTACTATTCTTCTTGAAAAGATACGACAATAGCATGGAAGAAACAGTCATAATGCATCTTGCGGTTAGAAAGAATAGTTGACAAGGAAAGCTAGCATGTCATGAGAACTCATTATTGTACTATCAAATCAAAAATAAAATCTCATGGTTGAAAAAGTAGTATTATATAACTTTATTTTATACTACTCTTTATAAAATTAAAATTATAAATATAATAAATTGAAAATTTTGTAAATTTCTAACATTGATTGTTTTTGTTCCCTTGAAGCTTTAAAGGCCACAATTATTTCTTAACAAAAAACTGATTTTTAAAATGACGAAAAAACCAACACAAACAGTAGTTAGGATCGAATGCAGTAATCCGATTTAGGAAAAAATGATAATTTCACATTGTATTTTTATTGTTCAGTATATGATATGATATAATATTTAGTATAATATAATATCATATAAAGTTTATACTGTATAGATTTACAGATTACTTATTTAAGTACTTTTTTTGGTAGAATCTGGAACAATATTCATTAAAAGGAAATAGTGTGGTACATGGAATATCCTATTGCATCAAGCAATAATAAATTACAAACAAAAGATGGAGGTTCATTGAGGACTACAAAAACCTCATTAAGTCTAATACAAGGGGAATTGCTCCCCATTTTAGCAAGTGCATCGACACAAAAGTTTGTCTCCCTAAACGCATGCTGGATTTAGATTTCCTCAAACTGTCGGAGTTTCAACCTGTATTTAGTAATAATGGAAATATATTTCAAGTTAGTTCCAACATCATTCATAGAGGTAACAGCCACAATGAGTGTTGTAGCATCTAATTCAACCACTAACTTTTTTATATTGCACAATTGTGCAATATAGAGACCATCCCTTAATCCCCAATATTCAGCCAAAAAGTTTGAGGCTCTTCCTAAATGTCTAATAGAGCCTTTAATCCAATTACCCTTATCATCCCTTATGAGAGAGAGCCTGCACCTGCAATACCTGGGTTATTGAAGGTAGATCCATCACAATTAAGTTTGAACCAACCCGTATTCAATACTATAAGTAAGGGCAGAGGAAACAATCTTATCAATAGGGGAAGAAGGTTTGTCAAAAACAAAACGATTACTTATTCAAGTACATGTTTATTTACGTAATACGAATTCATAAAGCTAAAAAGAAGGCACAAGTGCACGGGAAGATCTAATAGGCCCCACTTTACTGGAGTAGCCCACTGAGTCCCAGTCCCAAATCCTCTCCTTTGGACCCTTCTGCTATTTCTATTTGGAAGCAAAATGGGCCCCAAGGAATCAGACAAACAAGCAAGGGGATTCTGCCACGTCAGCGGTCAATCTCCTTCTGCAAAACTTGCACCAAAACAGCCATTTACGTTTTTTCTGCTCACTCTCACTCTGGCAGTCTCAATCACGCTTTTAGAACTCTCTCTGTCCCCATCCATTCATTACTCTCCTGTTAAGAAAACGAAAAAAAAAGAAAAAAAAAAGTTCATTTCATGTATAAAGATCAAATTTATTTGTTTATGGATCATTGATTTCCCATCTCTTTCTTTCTTTCATTTCGTTTGAAAATTGTCTTTCTTTTTTTTTTCAAGGTATTTTACTTTACGTTGTTTCCATCACCCCAAGAGTCCCTCAATTCTCCGGCACACCTTCTTTTTGTTGCCTTTTCTTTCGAAGTGTTTCTTTAATTCTGCATTTTACGGAGGTGGGTTTTCTTTTTTATAATCCATCATCATCATCATCATCATCATCATCATCATCATCACAATGTTCATTTTCATTCTTTGATCGGTAACTCATTGCTCACGTAAATTCGTAAATTTCTTTTTGGCCATTTGCATTGTAAATTTGAAAAAAGTTGGGTTTTCTATTTGTCTTATGATAATGCAGAATTTGAGATTCTTAAACTTGATTGCATTTCTTCTCTGATTTCTCTTTTTGCATTTTTTTTAAAAAATATTTACTTGTTCATTTTCAGTGTCCTGCTATTTGTGGTTTTATTAGTTAATGATCGCAAAGAAATCTGGTGATTGGGAAAATTCTGAACTTCTTATGGCCTTAATTTTGTTTCCTATTTAGTACGCTAGAAATGCTTAAATTTGATTAATTTTGGAAGGCCTTGCATCGATCCTGAATTTACATTATTGTTATTGCTGATGATTCTGAGTCTGACCATTGATTTTCATTCTTTGCAGTTGCAATCTTTAGATTGTTAAGTAAACTATTGATTCTATATTCTGGATTTTTGTTTTCAAACCAGTTTCTGCCTTTGGGAATCTTAGTGATGGGAACGGTTAGTGAGAAGTGGGATGATGAGTATTCTGTAATTGGTGAGAAAGGAGAGCTTGAGTTCATCGACTATGAGGATGATAAATCTGTATGTAATTATCAAATCGAAGAAGGCCCTGTTTCAATTTCTGTACCATTTCCATTTACAAATGATAAGCCTCAATCTGTATTTGTGGGAAAAGTTGCTTATGATTCCATTACCATCAAAAACACCACTAGTGAACCAGTGGAGTTGTGGACTAAGATTTATGCATCAACACCTGAGAATTCTTTCACTCTTTCTTTAAAGAAACCTCCATCAGAAGATTCTGATAGTAATGCAAGGGAAGGGTTTGTTGAGTTTTTTAATTTAGAGGACAGGATGGTACAACCTGGGGAGACTTTAACCATTTGGCTGTCTTGCAAAGCCAATGTGATTGGCTTGCACACTACAGCAGTGCATTTTGATACGGGAGATGATACAATTGAAAGAATGGCCATTCTCTTGGTGGAAGATAAGATATCACAGTCTTTGGCATCTAAAAGGCCATATTCTAGAGGTCAGAAAAAGAAGCAATTTGCTGTGGATAGATTTGTTCGTGGATCACGCCCGGCAACAGCAAGGGCAATGGACCGAGGTGTTAAAAACAGGCTTCCCTGGTACAACATCCCAGAGGATATTAGAGAGCTGGTTGAGAGTAAGCAGACTCCTGATGCTATTACAGCAGGTCTAACAAGGGATAATTATGCATCTTACTTCAAAAATCTTTTATTCTTGGAAGAGTTACAAGTAGAGGTAATCCCTAATCTTCATACGCATGCATGATATGGAATTATTGTTTGTTTTCTGCTCAGATTGGATTTTCTTCTTGGTCTTCAGGAAGACATGAGGGCGTATAGCATGGAGAATATTAACATGAGGAGGAGTGGAAAGTATTTATCGCTTAAGGTCCCAGGGCTTGCTGAAAGAAGGCCTTCACTTGTCCATGGAGATAATATTTTTGCTAAGCTTGCTTCTGAAGATACAGTGTATGAGGTTTGTCTGCATATTCACACTAAATGCTCTCCTTTCAGTATTGAAGCACATCCAGTCTCTTTGTGTGGTATTTGTATAATTCTAGATGCCTGGATATTGCCATGTCAGTTAGGTCTAAAGTTGACTTGCTTACTTGTTTCAATGTCAAGCATAATGGGTCATTAAAAACATAAAACCATCATGTTTGGTAGATACTACCGTAAGATATGTAATTCTTAGCACCGATCAGCATTAATTATATGCACATGCATGCATCTATCAATGGCTTGCACAATGCAAACTGGATTGTCTTAATTTTCAGTATCTATGTAATTGGTATGGATTTCTGATATTTCTCTCAGTCTTCCCTTTTCTTCATTGTCACTTTATAGTCTTTGAAGTCCTCTGGCTTTTTTTTTGTTTGGAAAATCTTCTGGCTCTTCCTCCATGACTGAATTTAATAATTGGCAGGGTTTTGTTCATCGAGTAGAAGCTGATGAAGTGTATCTGATGTTTGCACCAAAACTCCACTTATGCCACATAGATGAGAATCTGTATAATGTACAGTTCACGCATAATAGAATTAATTTTAGGAGGTTATACCAGGCCATTGATGCTGCAGAAGGCTTAGAGTTAAATTTCCTTTTTCCATCTGGGTTCCCTGAAAAGAGGCTGATTGAAACCACTCCACTGGTGCCTATTTCATGTACACTTAACGAGGAACAGATGTGCTCAATCGAGATGATCCTTGGTTGCAAAGGAGGACCCCCTTATGTGATTTATGGGCCTCCAGGTACAGGCAAGACCATGACCTTAGTGGAGGCTATCCTCCAGCTCTATAAAACTCAAGATTCTTCTCGAATTCTTGTGTGTGCACCTTCAAATAGTGCAGCAGACTTCATACTAGAGAAACTCCTCGAGGCAGAGTCTGTTGAGCTTAAAAATAATAAAATATTCCGCCTAAATGCTGCTACGCGTCCATATGAGGATGTCAATCCTGATTTTCTTCAGTTTTGCTTCTTTGATGATAATATCTTCAAGTGTCCTTCACTTTGCGCTCTCGTCTGCTACAGAATCATCATATCAACTTACATGAGTTCCTCCCTTCTGTATGCAGAAAATGTTAATAAGGGACATTTCTCTCATATATTTTTGGATGAGGCAGGTCAAGCTTCTGAGCCAGAAAGCATGATCCCTATAGCCAACCTTTGCCAAAGGGACACAGTTGTTGTGCTTGCAGGGGACCCAATGCAATTAGGTCCAGTTATACATTCTAGAGAAGCAGAGCGTTATGGCCTTGGGAAATCTTACCTGGAAAGGCTATGTGAATGCGAGCTCTATTCCGAAGAAGATGCCAATTATGTAACAAAATTGGTTAGAAACTACCGGTGTGACCCAGAGATCCTATATCTCCCTTCACAGCTATTCTACAATGGTCAACTGATCCCCTGTAAAGATGATATAGGTTCACTTTTGAAGTCGGTAAAGTTTCTTCCCAATAAGGAGTTTCCTGTCTTTTTCTTTGGCATCCAAGGCTGTGATGAGAGGGAAGAAAGTAATCCGTCATGGTTCAATCGGATAGAAGCCAGCAAGGTTGTCGAGGTTGTCAAAAGCTTGACAGAAAGTGGGACTCTGAGCCAGGAAGATATTGGGGTTATAACGCCCTACAGACAGCAAGTCCTTAAAATAAAGAAGGCCTTTGAGAATCTTGATATGCCTGAAATCAAGGTTGGAAGTGTTGAACAATTTCAAGGACAGGAAAGGAAAGTTATTATCATATCTACTGTCCGATCAACAGTCAAACACAATGAGTTCGATCGAACCCACTGTTTGGGATTTTTGAGCAATCCAAGAAGGTTTAATGTGGCCATTACACGTGCCATATCCTTGCTTATTATTATTGGAAATCCACACATCATTGCGAAGGTATCACTTCTCACTTTTGATTGTCAATTCCGATCAAGAAAATGCAGGCAGAATCTTACTTGTGCAACATGTACATCTTCACATTACCTCTTTGGAGACTTATTATACATGCATTTTGGACTGGTACAGTGCTCAATGAAACATGTTATTGCTTAGTATCTTAAAAAAATGTAGTTTGACATAGGTTATAGGAGCTTTACCAGTAATTTCCCTGGGTTTTAGATTAGAAAAATCATTATATCTGCTAGTTTCTTGTCTTTTGCTACTTTCTTTAGATGTCTTTGAAGTGTTTAGGAGCTTTTGAAGTTATTTTACTGATCTCTCTGTACATTTATAATTTTTTGTTGTGTGTGCCAAATCATGCCATTAATGTAGGTTATAGAATCATCAAAGGATGTTAACTGACTGTTTAATATTCATCAATGAATGTCAGGACTTCTACTGGAACAAGCTTGTATGGCGTTGTGTAGATAACAACTCATATCAGGGCTGTAATCTTCCTGAAAGGCAAGACGAAGGTGACGAGGAAGTTCCAAATGAGGAGGATTGCTGGAATTATGGTGAAGAAATACCCGCTGGAAGTGGATGGGATGAAAATATACCCACTGGAAGTGGATGGAATCATGGTGAATATGTACCTAACCCAACTGGATGGGATTTTGATGACACCACTCAAGGTGAAATTCCCAAACCTGTTACAGATGAAGCTGAGTGGTCGGACGGCTGGAAATAAAATACTTTTGCAGCAACCATTCTTTCTTTTTGGCCCTTCTATTCATTTGAACTTTCCCTGCTTTTGTTTATAATGACAAATGTGGCATTTTTTGTTTTCACCTCAAGGAACAATAGGACATAATGGTAAAGGAAAAAGGAAAAAGGAAAAAGGAAAGGGAAGATGTTCATACATTGTTGCCATTTCATGAATGCATTTTTTTAAAGAAACTATTTACATTTCTAGTGTGCTGATTACAAACTTATTGTTGTTCTAACCAAAAAGTTTTTCTTCACACAAGTACTATTAGCAATTGAGAAATCTAGACTACTGTCAAGTCTACAGCTGAATCTAGTTAAGCAGAAAAATCATCATTCCAAGGAGAAACCAACAGCTCTGCTCATAAATCCGGTTTGTTGCAGAAGAAGCAATGACTGGTGCTGATGAATTTGGTGGCGTTGGTGATCTCAGAGCAGGTTCTGGGGGTGGTGAGTATGTTGAAGCAGATGAATCATTGTTGGAACCTGTAAAACAATTTTATTAGGGCTTCTGCACAATTAACAGCTTAATTCTAATGCTACAAGATTTTCCCAAGCAACTGGTTTTTTTTTCCAGAAAATTCTTAACACTGATAATAAGCCTTCTGCAACATTATAAACTGAATCATCAACTATCTATCAAACTTAATCTGGTCTTAAATTTGATCATTAATCTAAACTTTACTTCAAGCAAGTAATTTAGTCTTATATCTGATCAATTATAGATTCAAGATTGCCACAAACTAATATCCCCTTTTGAAAATGTAATTTTGAAGGAAAAAATGCAAAGAACCAAACAACAAGAAGAGAATTTCTCACCAGAATTGGAAGGTTTTGGTGTCCCTGATTCCGTCGTGGCAGATAGAGGCGGCAGCGCTGTTACACCTAAATGCATAATCGTAATTAATTAGAATAAAATATCATGACCTCGATCAAGAATTAGAAAGTTATTTTTCTGATTAAAAAGACCTAGAACCGGGCAAATTCTTAATCAAGAACTTCAAAATTGATAATCGGAAGTCGAAAAAGATTAGTTCTTTTCTACTCAAGCGAAAGAAATCGATGAATCAAACAAATTGGGGGAAAGGAAAACTGAAAGTGATAAAGAAAATAGCGAATTAAATGATCGGGCGAAAAGAAAAGGAGATTGAAGAGAAAAAAGAAAGATGAAAAACCTGAAGAGCAAAGCGAGTCCAGAGAAGTGCCGTTCTTGACCGTACAAAACGAAGACAGAGAAGCAACCCTGGATTGGTTCAAGGGGAATCCAAAGATTAACGGCTGCCGGAAGATGTAACAGAAACAGTAACCGTCGCCGGTTTCAAATGCAGAGGAGAAGGCGCCGCAGCACTGTGGAGCAACAAAGTCAGTGGCGTTGTTAGGTGAGGCGGACACATATGGCAGGCAGGGCGAGAAAGCCACCAGCTCCTCCACGCAACTCGGCTGCTGAAGTGGTGGCGGTGGTGGCAGTGGCTGTTCCGCCATGGCTAGGAGGGTCAAGTGGAGGAACGCTACGAGCATTGCGGTGACCATGGCAGAGAGAGAGAGAGAGAGATGGGTTGGTTAAAAGGTTGTTACCGAATCTGTTATGAACAGGGCATTTAAGTAAATAAATAGGACAATAAAAGTGGCGGGGAGGGAAGTAATTGCTTTGTAGCTCCAAAAAATCTCTTATTTCAAAAATAGGAAAAAAAAGAAAAGAAAAAGAAAAACTTGTTACTAATTTATTTTTGAACTTTTCCAACAGTAACCTCATGCACTATACCTAGGATGGACATCGCACTCCAATGTGTTTAGGGTGAGGGGAGGGGAGGGAATGAGATGGATGGGATAGGAAATGAGGTTTGTTGATACCAAACTATGTAATAGCCAAACATCGAGATAAAGAGAGCTCTCAGTGATATGCACAAAAGAGAACCGTGAGAAAAAGGCCCCAGATTTGTTTCGAGGGAACTCCTCAACGGTTACGTCATATGTCCCCTGTGTGTAATGAGGAAGTTGCAGAGTTTGAGAGCAAGTGTGAATGAATCTTAATCTTATATATCTATATCATACCTTGGCCTTTACCTCATCTAGGAGGCCAATGGGTCTTGGTGGACTTGAGTCATGGGTTTTTGGGTCTAAATCTATAATGTTCAACAAGGTGTTTTTTTTTTTGTGATATTCTAAATTGAGGAGAAAAAACTCAAGTAAAGGTTTCATTTAGTATAAAAAAAATATCCAAATTGTCTTTTTTTGACTATATCCAAATTGTCTTATATTTATCATTTTAATTTGAGTGTAAAATGGGTGTGGATGGTGGGTTTTTTTTTTCCCAAATGAAATAGTGACCGGTTTTTGAGTAGGATTTTTTTTTTAAAATTTAATTTATACGATCCTCTTGAAAAGATATAATGGTGTGGATGGTAGTTGTTTTTTTTTCCAATTAAAATTAATAGTGAATAGTGATTGGTTTTTGAGTAGCTTTTCTTTTTACATTCTTTTTTTCAAATGAAGGAAAGATTAGTAAATAGGTGTGAACTGTGGAGATATGATCCTCTCGAAAAGATATATAGCAATGGCACGGAAAAATTGAGAGTAATAATGCACTTGCAGGTTTTGAAAGAAATTCCTATCATGGTAATTGGTAAGATAGCATAATAGTAATAATTCATCATGTACTGTCAAATAAAAAATAAACCAACAAACGCTTGGTTTAAGTGGTTTGTCGCACTTATTCTCCTTAAGTAAGTTTTCAAATTCGAGTCACGGAGAAAATCATTGTCGGGAGAGTTTTACTCCTATAATGTCAACCTGACTTAAAGAAGGTTAACTTGTGAATATAAGAAAAAAATCCGAACAATATTAACTTGTAAATATAAAAAAAAATTAAATCAAAAATAAAATTCTATACTCTAACAAATGGTTGAAAAATATTTGTAAAGCTACTGCCTAGATAAATAAATTAAATAAATTAAATAAATTAAATAAATTAAATAAATTGATAATTATAAAAAAATGGTTGAAAGATATAGTATACAATTTTGTTTTTATACTCTTTATATAAATTCAATAAATTGATGCAGCAAGTATTCTTTCTTTTTGGCCCTTCTTTTCATCTGAACAGTCCCTGCTTTTGTTTATACTGACAAATGTAGCATTTTATGTTTTCACTTCAAGGAACAATATGAAATTATAGTAATGGAAAATGGAAAGGGAAAATCTCCATACATTGTTGCCATTTAATGAATGCTTTGGTTACTACCTCAAAAAAATAAAATAAAAATGAATGCTTTGGTTACAAAAACTATTCACCAACTTCTTGTTTTTCTAACCAAAGTGTTACTATAAGCAATTGGGAAGTCTATACTACTGTTAGTCTACAATTGAATCTATTTACACTGTTTCATTGCACTCAATTTCTTGACTATATTTAACCAAAATTACATTTCAAAAGGGATATTAGTTAATTACTTGCTTGAAGATGATCAAATTAAGCTTGATAGATAGTTTGGTGATTCAGTTTTCAAGGTTTACTGCTAGTGTTAAGAATATTATATGGGAAGAATCCAATTTTATAGGGAAGGCTTGTAGCATTAGAACTGTTAATTATATGCCGAAGCCTTGATAAAATTGTTCTACATGTTCCGATAATGATTCATCCACCCTAAGTTGCTGCTCTGAGATCACCAACGCGCGCGCCACCAAGTTCATCAGTACCAGTCATTGCTTCCTGATCTGCGACACACCGGATTTACGAGCAGAGCTGTTGGTTTCTCATCCTTAGCTTAATTATCAGTTGTAGACCGACAATTTCCCAATTGCTTATAGTAATCTGTCCAAGAGCTTGTTCTTTTTCATCTTTCTGTTTTCAATTGTTCAAGTCATTTCAAAACCAACATCAACAAAGCATTCATGAAATGGCAATAGTACATGTCACATTTGTCATCACCATACTGTTACTTAAACTGAAAACATTCAAATGCCACAAAATATTTGTCATTTTAAACAAAAGCAGGGAAAGTTAAAACGAAAAATCAAGAATGTTCAAAAAGAAAGAATGATTGCTGCATCTCAGTGTTTTAACTTTCACCATTGCAATAGGTAAATCTTCATTATAATTCCATCCACTTTCCAGTTGGTATATTTTCATCCCATCCACTTCCAGTAGGTATATATATAATTAAGCTTGTTCCAGCAGGGGTCCTGCCATTCATTGATGAAAACATTAAACAGTCAGTTAATTATATAAATGCACAAAGAGATGAGTCAAATAATTTCAAAAGCTGCTAATTGAACACTACACTTGAAAGACAACTAAAGAAAGGAGCAAACCATACCTAAAATACTATTTTACCTTACGCAGTAGCATTGGGTGAAATTAGAGTGTCCAACAAAGGAATGATGGTGGATCGAGGATTGACTCCGCAAAGTTCAAGTCTCCGATGGGTTCTCTCCATGGGATTGTAAATAATAAGAAAGGGTTCTCCTTCAACCCCTAGCACAATTTCATCGCCCATCCAACACAATGGAATCAAGGCGAGATCCTCAACAAAAAGATTATCAATGGTAAGCAGCTTCATCCAAGACTCCTTCACCCCATATTCCTCCATAATCCATAAATCATCTGCAACAGTACCATTATAGTGAATCATGGAAAGGCATCCGCTAAAAGCCGCCAAACTAGTGATCATGCCATCATCATCATCATCATAAGGCAGAGGCAGTGTCCCCATTTCTTCGTTGGTGAAATCAAAATAGACGATCCGTTTTTTCCTTTGAATTGTACGGTTTGCCCAACATATAATCTTTTCTGTTGCGTCCCAGTGTGCAATCTCATTAATGGTAGTCGCATGTGTACCATATGATATCTCATAAGGGAAGCTACGATCTGGAAATCCCTGAACCAGTCGCCAACTATTGTTCTTGAGTGAGAAAACTTTAGGAACCTGATAGCTTTGACATCTAAAGTAGCGCCTGCTGGGAGCCACCATGATCTTATAATCATCAGAGACAGGATCGAATCCAATTCCGAATAAATCTTGATTGGCAACACATTCAGTCACTTGTCTGCACTCTCTTGTGGTTGGATTCCATACGTAAAGTGAACCTTGGTGAGCTACGCATACAAGGCCATGGCAAGTATTGAAAAGGTGTAGGGTTTTAGAGCATAGCTTATTATCCTCGGGAGGAAAATCAAACTCTCCCAGCGAAACATCTCCGCCGCTCAAGGCTACCGATCGAACCAAGTAGCCACCGTTATTCTGTTCTGATAAAACAAGGCCTCGGTACTTGTCCTTGTCCACACTCTTATTAATTTTATCGAGAATCTCTCTCGCAAATCTTGGCTTGTCTATTAAGGAAAGCAAAGACTTGTTAACACACTTGAGTTGTGCCCGGAACCTGCCTGAAACTCTCACGAGGATTTCCATGATTATTTCTTCAGGAAGATCACCCCATGATAATCTTCTTGCTTCTTCTATTTCGGGTTGCTGAGGCGGCGGCTGCTCCATCGATCGTTAATGGATCATTATTCGGAAAAAGAAAAGGTAATTAAAATGTTTCATTTTTTTTCCTCCTCACTAATTAGGGGGGATTTTTGATAGTATAGTATTAGAGAGATCCGAAATCTTTATAGAGCATTGCTACATCCAATTTGTCCCTCCGACGTGTCATCAGAAAACTTACCATAATTTCTAAAACCCTATTCAATAATAGGTTAAAATCAAGAGATTTACCTTCAAACTGTCCATATTTATAACTAGGGGCTAAACCTGAATTTAATTTATTTCCTTAATTATTAGGAGGGACAAATTGGAGAGTCAAAAAGAATTATCCATCTTTATGTTAGGGGTTTAAAGTTTGATTCTATTGAACATTGGGCTAAACTCATTTAGTAAAATTTAATGGTAAACTTTGGTAGGTTTTAAAAGAACTAGATTTTAGTAGAAAAAAAAATAAACTAGTTTTAACTTTCATGTGTGTTGCACGTAACACACGAGGCAAACACGTTTAAAGTAAAAAGTTATTAAAATAAATTGCTGAAAAAAAAACATAATTTTTTTAGAGAATACAATATTAAAATCTCATTATAATCAAATAATTCCTTATACCGTTATTAAAAAAAATCCTTATATTCCCAAACTTCCAATAAAAAATGACCAAATAAACAAACTATAATAAGGATTTGTGTCATCATGGGTCAAGTGGGATTTGCGTTTCAGTTCTTGTTTTGTGGTACATTTGGGTTCAAATGTGATCTAGGATAGTCCTAGGTTTCTTAGGAAATGGGAGTTTATTTGTTGGGAAAAGGGATTTGTTGGCTCATTGGTTAGCTCGCTAATTATCATGTAGCAGTGTACGAATTTTTCTGTGCGTTTGTAATTCCAATCTCTTTTGAAAATTTTCCATCATCAATGAAAGTTCGAATTGTTTTTCTCAAAAACATACTATAATAAACATAACAAATCCAACAAAATCCATATGCATTTAATACGATGATGTTGTAACTTCGGATATCCCAGGAATTAATCAAACAAATAATTAAAGCAGAAACAACAAAGCAAAATTTTCTTGTGGACCTATGCCGCAAATCTGCACTATCAAATCAATCAAATACAATCACTAATCATAACAATCTCTCTCGCAAACTCTCAATCTAATCAACCCAACATGGGTGATTCTCTCACAACAACATAAAAAGCTATCACAACTTTTTCTCTCTCTCAATCTGACAGATTCTCTCACACACACTTACTCTCTCTGTGGAGTAAGAACCAAAGTCAAGTCGCACCCTCTTACAAGCTTCTTGTAAGATCAAACCAGACAAAGAAACAAAGAGCAAGAAACTAATCGACTGCTCACTTGTTCACGTTGTACGTGCGATGCTCGACAAAGCAATTCCAATTAATTGCCACTATCGCAACTAACCCCGCATGGCTTTATCTCAATCGACAATTTCAATTTGGCCAATAATTGCCGCTGCTCTCAATTGCTTTCAATTGCCAAATTTCCAATCTACCAAAATTGAATTCCAATTTTGCTTTATATAGTGCTAAAGTCGGTTTAACAAAACCAAACCCTTGCCATCTTTAATCATCACCGTTGGATTAAAAATCCAACTTAAGATCATGGCCATCCATTAAATAAACTCTAGAAAAATTCTAAACCAAATCTAATTAGGAATTGAGGCAAAAAAATCCTAACAATCTCCACCTTGACTCAAATTCCTTCATCAAAACTTTATTGCTCCACCCTTTAACCAAATCTGCAAAAGTAACTTTCTTCTTTGTTGGCAAATCCACATCCTTCTTCTCAATTTGATGTGAAGATACCGATCCATCTTCTCTAATTGTGCTTCCAATCAACTCATACAAATTCTTCGAGTTCTTCACTCCTTTCATCACAATCATCGAACCTTTGGTGATCTTCAAGCCTCCACCTCGGCAAGAATATCCATAACCCAAGCTATCCAACTTTCCAAGCGAAATCAAATTCCTTGTAAATTTTGGAACATACCTCACGTTACCAAGCATCTTGACACTTCCATCATGCAGACGAAGTTTCACACTCCTAATGCCTTCAATCCTTTCTTCACCATTGTTAGCCATGTAAACAGGCTTATCACACTTCTCAAGTTTCAAAAACCATTCTTTCTTTGTGCAAATATGTTCAGAACAAGCAGAATCAAACACCCACATATCTCTAGTGTCTTTCTTTTCTTCTTGCACCATCAAAACAACATCTTCATCAGAATATTCATCACTATCAGCAGCAACCACATTAACACCACCCTTATTCTTTTCTTTAGATTTCATGAAATCCGCCAAATCTTCCTTTAACTTCTTACAATAGGCTTTTATGTGCCCCATCTCATGACAATAATAGCACTCCTTGCTACTCATATCTACCCTTGGCCTTGACTTGATCTTCCTCTTTCATCGAATCTACCCTTTGATCTTGCATCATTCTTATAATCTTTTCCATTAGTTCTTCCACGCTCCACCGTGAGAGCACCATTCTCTTCATCTTTCTTTTCGGTTTCTTTCAATCTATCATACTCAAAAATTGCAGAAGTCACATCTTGCAAGCTCAGGGTTTTCCTAGCAACCATCAAAGCTCTAGTCACAGGATCATACCTGTCGGTAAGAGAATTAATCAACAAAACTGCTTTATCAACCTCTTTCATGACTTCATCCACACTTGACAGTTGAGTAACCAATCTATTGAACTTGTTTAGATGTGCCCTTAAACTTGTTCCCACCTTCATCTTCAACCCAAATAATTCTCTTTTCAAACACAACATGTTAGTAATCGATTTTGACATATAAATCGACTCTAACTTATCCATCAACTCCTTTGGGGTTTTCACATCTAACACATCATACTTAATTTCAGTAGCAAGAGACAAACGAATTGTACTTACGGCTTTTCGTTGAATATCTCTCCACTTGTTGTCATTCATCGTTGAAGGCTTATCAGCTTCAAGCGCATCTCCCAATCCTTGTTGTACTAACACATCTGTTACAGTACTCTTCCACAACTGAAAACTGTTCATTCCATTAACTTCTCAATCTCAAACTTCAAAGCTGATTCGCTGCTGGTGTCTGCCATCTTCAATCAACCAAGCTCTTGATACCACTTGTTGTAACTTCGGATATCCCAGGAATTAATCAAACAAATAATTAAATCAGAAACAACAAAGCAAAATTTTCTCGTGGACCTATACCACAAATCTGCACTATCAAATCAATCAAATACAATCACTAATCATAACAATCTCTCTCGCAAACTCTCAATCTAATCAACCCAACATGGGTGATTCTCTCACAACAACATAAAAAGCTATCACAACTTTTTTTCTCTCTCTCAATCTGACAGATTCTCTCACACACACTTACTCTCTGTGTGGAGTAAGAACCAAAGCCACGTCACACCCTCTTACAAGCTTCTTGTAAGATCAAACCAGACAAAGAAACAAAGAGCAAGAAACTAATCGACTGCTCACTTGTTCACGTTGTACGTGCGATGCTCGACAAAGCAATTCCAATTAATTGCCACTATCGCAACTAACCCCGCATGGCTTTATCTCAATCGACAATTTCAATTTGGCCAATAATTGCCGCTGCTCTCAATTGCTTTCAATTGCCAAATTTCCAATCTACCAAAATTGAATTCCAATTTTGCTTTATATAGTGCTAAAGTCGGTTTAACAAAACCAAACCCTTGCCATCTTTAATCATCACTGTTGGATTAAAAATCCAACTTAAGATCATGGCCATCCATTAAATAAACTCTAGAAAAATTCTAAACCAAATCTAATTAGGAATTGAGGTAAAAAATCCTAACAGATGAGACTTGACCTTGAAACCTCGAAGTTGAATTATGCTTCAAATCTGGGAAAAGTTAGGTACAGGAAAGGGGAAAAGGAAGAACCCCTCCGAGTTTTAGCTTCAATTACAGAGACGTAGAAAACATAGAGAAAGAGTTTTGAACTTTTGATTACGATTATCCAACAACGCCTAATTACAATGAAAATGAATTATTTACACTCCAATAATCTTCTTCTTCTCACCAACCAATCCTCAATTGCCACCTGTCTCTTATATTTTCCTGCTATCAGGTGGCAGATATAGAGCCATAGAGGTGGCAACACTGCTACACCTACTGCATGATTGTAATTGATTAGAATAAAATATCATGATCACCTCGATCAAGAATTAGAAAGTTATTTTCCTGATCAAAAGATTACATTAAAAAGACCTAAAGTCGGGTAAATTCTTAATAAAAACTTCATTTTGATAATCGGAAGTCGAGAAAGATTAGATTAGTACTTTTCTATTCAAGTGAAAGAGATCGATGAATTAAACAAATTGGGGGAAACCAGGGACGGAGTCAGGAATTACAATTTGGGGGGTGAAAGAACAATTTTTTTTAACGCTAAGCAACAATATAAATTAAAAACTAATAAAATGATATAACAAATTAAAGAAAAATGATGTTACATCATCCTCACTTATTAATTAAGTTAAACTCGGTGATTTTTTTTATCGCATATAAAAGTTATCAATAATCTGCTTTACACCAAATTTCTGAGTAATTTCTTTTTCAATATAAACCACTAAAACATCCACTAAAAATTCATCCTTCATCCTGTTTCTAAGTCTAGTTTTGATGAACTCACAGCTGAAAAAGCTCTTTCTAAAGTTGTTGTAGATTAACACAAAGAATTAAAGTGGATTAAAGAATTAATAAAAATGATTAAAGGAGAAGAAATGAGACTATCATGATTCATAATTACTTTCGATTTTTATTGAAATAAAAATTTATAATCCTAATTTTGAATTAAAATATCAAAATCATTACAATTACAATTTATAAAGAAAATTGTAATACAATTATACAAAGGAGTTAGATTATTAAGAAAGTACTTAGAGATGAAGAAAACAAGATAAAAATTGGATTTTAATAAAGTTTCGATCGACTTGTAATTGTTTGAGAGTTTGGAGGGATAAATTGATATTACATGTAGGTAATAAGGTAATTAGAAATAGATATATGTAATAAAATATAAATTTGTTATTGGTGGAAACTTTTTTTTTCAAATCCCACTTAATATATAAAATAATTAAAAAAAACTCCTATATAAACTTTTATTTTG